>JASGAU010404182.1:0-16636 GCA_030220045.1 Australoheros facetus | reverse complement strand
AGGCCACACACATCAAGGAGCAGGAAAAAAAATTCCCAACATTCTATTTGTTTCTAGCGGCTGGCGCTGTGCGTAAAACACAAAGACACGACCACACGGTAATTAACACACAATTAACCTTGCACAAGCATAAATGCCGGTAACGACGTAGGACACTTGCGTAGGTTACGTCGTAGGTTCTGCAAAGATTCAGCGCAGAAGTCTAAATCAGGCCTCAGTGGGTTGCAAGCCTGATTCAGCTGCTTTACAGTGTAAAGAGGATTAATTGATTAACCTTCTAGTCTGTGGTCACTGAACTGTTGGACTTCCTTTAATGTAAATCCATATCTTTTTTTTTTTGTGAAAGCCTTTTTTTTATGCAGGTGCTATAGTTTGGAGTTCTTGCATACAGGAAAAAAAAATCAACATCAGACTTTTCTATATTCATGATTCTTAGAGTTGAAAAAGAAAGCCTTGAAGGTAAGGTGCATTTGATCTTCATCACAGATTTCATCATAGACTTGATGAGTGAGATAAAAGTATATCAGAACTTCAGAACTGGTCAAACATCATGTTCTTATTTAAAACTTTGATCAAAGGATCGAAGTGTTCAGTCCCAGTTGGAGATGAAATGATAAAGCCCAGCTCTCCTCTATGCATATGCGCAATGTTTTGACCACAACACAGTTACACTGTCTGACAGCTCTAAACCTTGAAGCAGAGGTCACTTGCATATTCATAAACTTCAGCGCAGATGATGTAGATGCTGAGCTCTAAATATTTTCACGTGGAAAGATATTGTGGTGTGTTGAAGATAAACAGCAGCGCAAATGATTTCAGGGTCAGCTGTTCCCTATATAAACAGCTCATGGGAGATTTTGTCTCATGCCAGTGAAAAACTCATTACAGCATGACAAGACGACGTAAAATATGGAGCAGATGAGAGAATTCACCTTGTCAATGCAACATAAACCACAATGATGCAAGTTTAGCTGTGTGTGGTGCAACCGCTGTCTGATCTGAATCAATTTCCCTGCCATCTTTGTGCAGCAGGGAACATCAGTTTTACTGGAAAATTTCCCTTAGCTTATTACAAGGAAACTTCTCAAAGATTTCACGTACAGAGCTGTGTTCCTTTTTTTTTTTTTTACTTTTCTGTTTTTTTGTTTTGTTTTGTTTTTTTGTTTTTTTTTTAACTGGAATGCACATTAGTGTTCACTATCTCCCCTAACAGGTCGGCCACTCTTTATTAGCAGAGAACATTGTGTTGTTTTTGAAGTGGAAAATATGAAATAACACCTGATGCCTCATGGTGTTTGTTAAACTGATGCAGCTGAATAAGGCATTCCAGCAGTGTAAAAACACCTGCCTCAATCTTTTAGAAAGGACAACTAAATCTCATTTAAATTGTTCATAACTGGATGCACTGCTGTGGGGGAAAAAATCCTGGCATAGCACCAGCATCAGATCAGAAAAACAGTGCTTCCTTATGTATGCCTGCAGTGATTGAGAGCACATATTTACTGTGTTGTTTTCAGCAGCATTGCTCTGTGTTATAGGCTCAGTTGGTGATGTGTTTATGGGTGTTGGGACTGTGTTTATGTGTTCAGGATTTAAAGTTGTTTATTTGGGACCCGTCTCTGCAGCTTACAGTAGGTCCATTCAAACAATTTAGACATTTATGAGAGGACAGAAAAATAATAAAAGCTCAGCGTTCAGCAGTGTTTACCTCGAGAGTTTTGGTATAGCCAAATCTTCTACTGTTTTTCACAAACACATGAAATGACTGAGTCTGACTCAGAAGGAAGTAAAGGTATCTGTTAATTTTTACTGAATGCTCTGTGATTGTGGCAAGCTGTGAATATGGCTGCCATTGACTACTTAAGGAATTTTTTGAGGTTATCTGAGAGAAAGAAGAATAAATATACATAGATTAATTAGTGTGTTACTACTCTTTCCAACAAACTGATGTATTCTAATAAACTTTGAATTAATCCATTGAAAATACATAAGAGCAGGAGATGTCAGGAGATAACAGCTACAGCCCTAAAGCATAGTTGAGTTTATTTATTGGAGGGAAAAGGGGAACCCATGACCCAACAGAAGATCAATACTACATGACGAAGCTGTGGAAATGTTGCTGCAGCTCTTTGTTCTCACTCAGCCTTCGTTATCAGCCGGCCATTTTGCAATATTACAGTTGGAATGCAATTACAAAAAAAAAAAAAGAACAACAAACCATATGTCAGTGACACAGGCCATTTGTTTTTACTGGCCATGAGTTTGACTGTGTGGTTTTTCAATTCTAAGGCAGAGAATAATTTTTTTTAACTGCCCACCATTGTAAGCGATATCAAGAACATAAAATGCAATGTGGATCCCCAAAATAGCCTTTTAATATTCAGTACCATGACATGGAATCTCACCACAAATAAAGGGAGACATCACACAGAAATCCCACATTAAAGGTTATTAAAAGAATTTGAAATTTAAGTCCGTCTTTACTGTTAGAAATAGCTGAGCTCATGTCTTTGGGTTGTAGACTCGTGTGGAGGAATGTTGTGTCCATCCACTTTCCAACATATACTGACATCTGCCTTAGGGCAAGGTCTAAATAATTTGTTGGTATAACATGAATAATACAAACAAAGGACACTAAGGCAGAGATGTTGTGGGTATGTTTTCTTTTTAGTCCTTTGGGTTCACCTTCATTTTCTCTTACATCTATTTGTAGGTACAGTGCACCATGCAGTGCTGAATTTGGCAACATCATCTTCTCAGTCAGCATTTCTCAGCCAAGAGAGGGGATAGGTCAATTGAACGTGCACTTTTCAAGTCATAAAAATCCATATAAAAGTATTTTTCTTCTGGGTTTTGAGAGAATTCTTCAGCCTCAGGAATGGCAGCTGGAGGGAGGGAATAATAGCTCACTTTGCACCTCATAAAGTCCAGTGAGCGCACCTCAAGTGCCGCTGCTGAAGACCTTTTGCTGAAAGTCTCACTTGATGCTCTCAAAGCAATCCTTGATAATTTTAGAGGCGTAGAGGGAGAGGAGTGGTGTGGATTTTGTCTGCCTCCACACCACTGATATGTGTGTTTAGTCCTTCTCTAAATGTGCTTCACCTTAAAACACACTTTTATAATTATAAGAATGATGAGACACAGTTTAATAGTCTTTTCCTTCTGGATCATGTCCACAGCTGCCACAAATGCAAGAGTGTGGCCTAAACCCTTGGCTACTGAGCTGAACAAAATGTGTGTGCTGTGTGGCATTTTAACCCAGTTTGCATGACTTGAATTTTTAATATCTGCTGAGCTCCAGGAATGTGCTCTTTTACTGGAATAACAGACTCGGTAGAAAGCAGGGCCTCATTGCATTTGCTGCAATTGATTTTATTGTTTGCAGAGCTTCACTAACACCTACTAATATTTTTGGCACAATAGGAGACTGAGCTAGAACTGAATTTCAGTGAATGAATTATGAGCAGATACACTGATAAATGAACACTTTGTCTGGTCCCTGTTCTCAACAGATGTGTACAAATTGGAGTGTCTTTTGTTAAACTGGCTAAACTCTTGGCAATACTGGGATTGATCAGGATTGATCTGAGTTGTAGTGAACACCAGAGACCAGAATTAGCTCAGATTCATGACCTTGATGTCAGTTGCTTAAGGTTCATTGTTGCAAGATCCTAGCTTATATTGCTAAAAACCTGTTGACAATGAAATTTGTTCCTGAGCAAGAGTAAGAGTTTATAACCATGCCACAAGGATGGGTTCCAAGTTATTTGCAATAATGTTTATAAATGCAGACTAGCGATAAAACCCATAAGGTTGTCCATAGAAGAGACAAACTGTCTTCTTCACAGAATTTTGAAAAGGAAAAAAAAAAAAAACTAGTGGGTGCTTGAATTACAACTAATTGTGTTCTTAGTCCATAATGAACTTCTGTCGAGAACACAGATCATGTTTGCTGTTTGCAGTGCCATTAATGAACACCAGCTGGGATTATTAAAATATTCAAAAGGCAAACTCTATTTATAAATGGCTGTATTCACAAATGCTGCCATTAACATTAGCACATGGGGCGCATAGAGCCATCTATAAATTCACACTTGCAGTCACAAAGTGGGTATTGTTGGTCACAATAATTCAGCCCCCCAGCCCCACCGTAAGCAGCTCAGTTTCCCTGGCTGAGAGAGCGTTCTTTGAATGTAAAACATAAAGAACTAGTTAGCTACTGACTCCTGCCTTGGTGGCAGGAGTCACCAAAATCCCCACTCGCCCTGCAGGCAGTCTTTGTCCTTCAAGTTTGGATCTTCTACCAGAGGCCTGGGAGCTTGAGGGTCCTGCGCAGTACCTTGGCTGTTCCTAGGACTGCAATCTTCTTGACAGAGATCTCGGATGTCATTCCTGGAATCTGCTGGAGCCACTCTCCGAGTTTGGGGGGTCACTGCCCTGAGAGTTCCGATTACCATGACAAATTAACAAAATAACATGCACATGGCAATGCCTGTGTGGATATAAAATAATCATAAAATGAAAAATGTGTTTGTCCGCCCCTGGGTCATAAGTTAAGATCTAAAAGGGAGGTGATGTAGAGAATGTAGCATGTAGCCAAAAATGTTTGACCTAACCATAATTCTGGATTATTTATGGCTCGCTATGTAGTAGGCTGAAATGAATCCATCCTCCCACTCTTAATTCATCTACTTGTTTTAGGTCAACAAGGCATAAAATCTTTTCCTCTGAAAAAGCCTTTCCTCCTATGAACTCTGTTAGGAGGGATCACGTACACTGGCATGATCATATAATTAAATCCCACTGCTTTGTTTACATCTTATCACCATTTTCCAGACCTCAAGGTAGCTTTTAGTTGTCCATCTAAATGTCCGAAAGTTTTTTGATTTAAAACATCCCAAATTCAGTCACTTTCCCACTAAAAAACATATTTTGTTCCACTTCCCATCTATTATACGCTATAGCATCATGTGAGTAACGATACAAGTTTATCCATACAGTAGGCTTGAATATTTCACCACTACAAATCTGCTCTTGTGAGTCAGAGCCAGTATAATTTCTCAGCACCTCACCGTTTTGGTCAGTACCACACGATGATTGTGCACTTTCTGTCAACATGTTATTTTTTGAGATTATGGCTTCCCCGCTCCTTCATGAGGAAATTGAGTTGACACAGTGAATTTCTTTCCATTTAAGCAACCTTAATACTTAATGCTGTTTTGTCTGCCCCTGGGGCCCGCTGAATGCGCTTTGCACTTTTTTCTTAGCTGGCACAGATTCTCATTACCTCTGGAAAAACTTCCCGTGCTCATGTAAAACAGTGTAACCTGAAGCTTGAAATATTTTGTGGGAGACTTAACATCGCCCACAATCTGGCGTAGGTGATCCTGCTTCCCAAGGCAAGTTGCATAGAAAGAAAACAGCCCGGGAGAGGATGTAAAAAGAAACAGCATGCGCTACTTTTTAACACCTTTAAAATCTGAGGTGAGAGTAATATCTTCTGTTTTCTAAAAATACTTAGGAGGAGCTATTTATATTTCCAGGTCATAAGCTTTCCAGTTACTTTGGCCTATATGGCCTGTCATATGTAGAAAATATCAGGAAATAGACCTCACCAGGTGTAAATACTCTTTTTTTTCTCCAGGCGAGGTTACCTGTGGAGGACCTCTTGCTCCCTTTAAATTGGCTGCACTATTCTAGCAGTTGACCATTACACAGACTTTCTGCTGACGTCTGTAAGCAATGTTTTTACGAAACATTTTAAGAATCGAGTATTCCCAAAATAAACACTGACGACACAGACCCATACAAAGAATGGAATTGCAAAATGTTTACAAGGCATCATCTATTGTGTGCTGAAGGAAGTTATTTCTTACTCCCTGGTGAGAGAATCTATTGCCACCAGCGACTTGTCTCGCTGGAGCCACCCGAACAGAAAATCAAATCCCAGCCTACTGTATAATGGGCCTTTGAATCCTTGAGGACTGGTGATAGCGATTGCCTGAGTTCACTGGAAAGCAGTAAGAATTTAAAAATGTGTGTTTGTTTGGGTGTTTTGTTTGCTCTGTGTGTGTGTGAGAGAGAGACAGAGAACTTATGTGAGTAAACACTTGTGTGTGGGTTTTTGTTTTGTTTTTTATGAGCTCTTCTGAGTGATTTCCCAGTGAGGGTGTGTTTTACAGCTGGATTCCTCCAAGATGAGTCTGACTTTTTGATTGAGCAGCCCCATGGCGGCCTCCCAGTCCCTAGTCTAATGAGCATCGTGTCTAACAGGTGGTCCATCACGGCACGGAGAAAAGAGGAATTATCTGGTAATGCTTATTTGCTGTGTGTGGAGCGGGTTATTTATATTCCAGTAGCTCTACTTTTTTCTCCATCCAGTAAGAAAATAAAAATGTCAATATGATATTTCTTGGACCAGGTGTTGGCAGTCTGTCTGTGTCCTATACTATAAATGCTCAAACAGTTTAAGAAAACCTTAAAGGTGGTATTAACTGATGTTGGGCTATTGACCACTGTGTGAATTGGGACATGAGCAAGCTGCTTTGTTTCATCTCACTTTGGAGGGATTATAAGCAGCTAATTTTTTTACAGCTGCAATTAAAAGTGTTGCTGGAAATGTGGTAGAAGTGTTAATAGTTTTCAGTTGCATTTCCAGTTTATTCGGTTGTACGCAACATTGTTTTATTTCATAGTATGTGAAAAGCATTTGTATGATATCATGCAGTAATTGCGTTACACTAAGAGGGTACTAATTACTAACATACAGTACATAAAGCTGTTTTCTGTACATAAAGTGCAAATGTTTATTGTTGTTTCTACATATTAATGCATTTGAAGGATTAAAAAAAAAATCTCACACACACACACACACACACAAGTGTTGTTTTTTAGGATTTGCTTTTACAGATTCATGTAGTCATGGACCACAATCATTTAATCATGCCCAGAATATGCAGGGTAACAGAAACAAAAGCATGTGTTTAGCAGGCCTTTTGTTTTGCGGTGAGATCATTAAATGATGGTGTGTTAGAATGCGCTCAGGGTGGGGTAGAGTTACATGCCCCCCTTTCTCCGGTGTTGCTGCTGCAGAGGACTTTTAACGTTATCTGATTTGAAAGCTTGTGAATAATTCTCATGGGATTGTGGTTTGTAGGTCATTGTGCCATTATGGTTTGTTCCTGGTCTGTCTGAGGCAGGATGCATGCATGTGCCTGAATGCGTGTCTNGGGGGGGGGCACGGATGCTTCATCTCCTTGTCTGGTTGAAGCATCGTAGCTTCTCCATACGTGGACACATCCAACCCCCCCGCCACAGGCTTGACCCACAAATCCTTCCCTCCAGGCAACAAAGGGATCATGGGGGAAATAGACTAATCTACTCCTGCAATTTTACTTATTCAGTTTTTACCACACAAACCCTTGCATCAGCTTTATGTTAGTGCAAATAAACCGTTTCAAAAGTTGTTTTTATTTACAGTTAATTCTTCACCCAAGGCTGCACTCTCTGCATTTTGTCCTTTGCCTGCAGGGTGAAGAAACAAAATGCTGCAGTTCCAATCTGAGAGGCTTTGTTTTCTTTATTTGGGATACTTGAGAAGGAACACTGGGCTTGTAAGGGGCCACCTGCAATAACAAATTACTCCCCAGTGTCTAGGAAACATCCAAAAGCAGCACTCTGGATGATTTTTTTTGTACTGATTTATTAATATTCTGCATATGCCTGAGTGTTCTGCATGAAATATAGCTAGAGGTGTTGCGAGATGAAAATATACCTTTTGTGAAAAGCTTCCCAGCCAATTATATTCAGTAGCACATACCAGAAATGACAGTTTGTTACTTGGACTTGGAGAGCAACTTTTACCTCAGAATGGTATTTCTGGCCCGCTCAGCTCCGGCATCTTTGATCTCGTCTTTTGGTTTATATCTGGATGTCGTACGAGGTGGGAGTGAAGTGATAGTGAGTGAAGGAGGCTGAATAAGGATGAACATGTCACATCACCTTGTGTAGAGGATTTCGGGGTAGCTGGCTCTGCTGTGTTGTTTAAATGTTCCTGTCTTGATGGTGTGATACGGCATCTCCCAGGCTAATTCAGACAGTCCAGAGAGAAATAAGCCGTGCAGCAAAGGTTAGCACTCTGGAGTGACTGGAAGCAGATACACTGAAATCTCCTTGGCTGGGGTGACTTTATTGTTCTTCCCCAGAAATTCCCAGACGGTTGGAAATTAGCCTGTGTGTTTTTTGCACAAACTCTAAAATTATTGTTTCCCCTTCACATTTGACTCGGTGATGAAAGATTCTGTGATATTCTATAGGGTGATATTTATCTTTGAGGGAAGAGCTTTGATTCTGCACCACAGGAAGAACATGTGGGCAGTTTTTTTTTTAATGTTGCACGCAGCAGGATAGCGTTTGACTCATTTCCAAACTAGATCCCAGATGCTGGACATGGGTGGTCACGCCCTTAGCAATGTTTCACAATCCCTGTTTACTGCCTGTTGTTTGTAAACCAAATATTGTTTTTCTTTGTAGTTAACTGGTTGCCCACATAATTGAACAGTAAACTGTCGTATAGATATTTCCCTTCCAAAGGATGATGTCCCACTGATGGTCTCATATCCTCTCAACACCTCTGTTTTTTTTGCATTTCACTAGCCAGATGGGTCTCATTTGAGGGTGGAACAATGCAGTGCGGATGTGGGAACATACTTTATCATACCGCTCCTAAAATTGGATTTTTTATGATAAACCATCTCCACTTTACTAAATCTATTGTTGTAATAGGCTTTTTTGGTCCTCTTGCAAAAATTACCTTGAGATACTTTTAGTCCAAGGAGAAGATGCTCCTCAAATTTTAAGCTTGTTTTCTTGCAAGAAGTAAAATATGAGATGCCTCAATAATATCAGAACCTTTTTCTGTAGGTTTGGGCTTGACAGAGCAGCTCTAAAGGCACTTCAGGGCTGCACTTCCTTAACCAGTTTGCACTTTTTGAGGTTATAAATATTAGGTATTAAAATATTCTGTAACAATGATAATTCTTACCTGCTTGACAATAAAATCACCTCATAGAGTTCTTTTGAAATTTGCATGGGTTAAACTGAACTAAGGACTTTTACAGTTGCCTAAGATTATTGGATGCACCTGAAAAACAAACAAAAATTGCTTTAATCATAATATTAAGGTACCATGAAGGAAGACGATACTCCCATGTTTCTTTGTGCTTAGTATTGTTTCATAAATTGTTTAAAAAAAAGCTAATGTTGCCATTTTATTATTAAACCTATAGGCAGGTATTTTTTACATATATTTTATTTTCTAAGAATCACTGTTTCCACTGTTTTTGTCTGACTTAAACATCAATTCTGATTTATCTCCAAGTAATATTACATGACATATAGCCTTGGCCGATTTATTTGCTGTTAATTGGCTGATGTCCATGAAAGATTCAGACATGGTGGCCTTTTTATAACTCAAAGGCCTCTTGCACAAGCTTGAGCTTCCCTGCTCTCTCAGCGCTCTGTATGAAATGAATGACCCTCTGGTGACTTGTTGATCTTGTTACTCAGAGTGTGAACGCACAGTTAGACTGACTTGTTCTTTTTTTTCTTTTTCAATCAAATGAAATTATGAGAGTAGCATAGACTTTAAAAAATTGAGCTTTTACAGCTGCATAAAATTAAATATTTTACAGCACTGAAACACACTACCCTGTCCAAGACCAAAAAGCGTTTTCCATGTTATAGTTTATTTAACCTTATCTGAGTTGAATTCAAATGGCTTGCTGCATGGAAACAGGAGTACTGTTGAGCTTCCTGAGCACGTCCAGGCTACGCTCAGGCATCCATCACACTCTGTAATAAGCTGCTGAGTGCTGCGTGAAGTGTGCGTGTGTATTTGCGATTCATGCTCAGCGCTGATGGATACCCACTGACACTTGTAAGATATGGCCTGAACATCCAGGACAAGGACTGTAGGATTTTATGAGCGGCATCACCAGGCCGCTGCTCTCTGAACTACATCTCATCTGCTGTTAGCAGCAGATAATGCAGCTCTAAAGCCTCTTGTGTAAGTGACCTGATCACCAAAGGCAGGGCGGGGGNGTGACGGGACAGTGAATGACGTAAGTGTCCTCCCATTCTTCCTTCCATTCTACTCCGTTTTCTGATCCTGACCACTTGAGAGGGCAGCTGGTCTTTGCCGTTGACCCTAATTCCTTAAGGAAAGGTTTCCTGAGAAGAGACACTACTTGCTCCCTTCCCCCTTTTGGTGAATGACCTGGAAACGGTATAGAGAGCAGCTGACGCAGACGGAAGCTGCAGACGAAGCACTGAAGTGCCTGAACTGCCTCTCTGGCTTTTTTGATGTGATGAAGGACATTGTTCCATCTGTTTCCTGCTCCTGAGAGCTGCAGCATTTGCAGTCAGATCAGGATGAAGACAAATGAATAAACGGAAGGATGAGTCATGACTTTATTGTCATGTTATGGCAAGTGTTTCTGCTTGAGCGTGTGAGGCTGGAAGTATCGACAATGTGTTAAATAAGTTTGAACGTGGTTGTTTGTCAGGAGTCTCTACAAACAAATCAAACAAACAATAGGCAGTGTTGCTCTCTATAACTAGGTTTCCGTTGTTTGCTTCATGAATAAACATGCTAATTAAAATCGTTGCACATGACTACTTGTTGTTCTCCCTTCGGAAAGCCATTTGCTTGTTAGGTAGGTCTTCTTCTTTCAGCTCGTCATCTACCTCTGCACTCAGACCCATCTGTCTCTTTTCTCTTGCTCTGTTCTCTTGTCTGTCTTCCTCCAGCACCTGTCAAATCTATTGTCCTTCCCAGCAGAAGAGTAAACCCAGACAGGCATGCTCCTGTGACCTGTTGAATGGCCCTCTCCCAACAGGGCAGGTTCCTTTGTTCCTTGAGCCTTTCTTACCAGGTCTTGAAGCAATCAGCAAGGGGGCATCCGTCTTCCCATTGAGGGAGGCGTGGTTCTCGCTGCTCGCTGGGTGTGATTACGGACCACACATGGTCGTGCTCCAGTAACTCACCAAGACCTGGAGCCTTAGTTTGTGGGCACAGGCCCCAACTCTTCCTCCTCTCCCTCCAGCCAGCCTCATAAAGCACTCTTCTTCTCAGCCTTTTGTCTGGACTCTTTCACTTAGCTTGAGCTGTGCTGGGGCCATTGTCCTCCTATCTGGGGGCCCAGTGCCTCTGCATCCACTCCCTCCGCTTTGTTCGATCCACCTACAATATGTCACCAACAAGTATTTCAGAAATGCAGTGAATGCCTGTCTTTCTGTCACAGTGAACAGCGCCTAAGTAAAGAAGGGGAGAAAAGAGGTTTTTAGTTTCATGTTGCTCTGGAGGTTTTTGCTGATGATTTGGGCAGTTTGTTAGCTGAGCTAATAGTGTTGATAAATTAATTGGGACACAGTCTAATAGGTCCTCTATTAGATTATTATGCTTAATTTTATGGGTGTTTTTCTGTACATTCCTTTCTCTTTCTTATCCTTACTGGGGTTTTTTTTTGAGTGGTTAAATTAACAATTTCCTTAGTTGTTCATTTATTGGTAGTGAATTAGGAAATTAACATCTCATGCGCAGCTGCATTTCATACAAGGCAGTGGTCCCCAACAGTTAAGTTACTCTCATCACAGACCCCATAAATCCCAGAAAGAGCTTTTTTTTTATCAAACCTGTAGACATATTTATCATACTTGGGTGAATTAAAGAGCCAGTCTGTGTCTGCGTACTTAACATCTGTCCTCATGTCTCCACGTTCACTACCACATCTGACTTTGCAAGCATAAATTTTTATGTGGAAACCTTAAGTTTCCTTTTTTTTTCTTTGTATCTAAAGAGTTGAGCCTTTTGATGTTTGACACAAATGACATGAAGGTTTCTTTCATTATATTACGCCTTGCTGATTTAGAAAACTTCTGACAAAGTTTGTTAGTAATGGTTACCACCCTGATGCTTTATTAGCATGAGGCATACAGGATGTTAATGATGTCAATTTATTTATGTTATCCTTATTTCTCTGTGGCCATTTTCTGCATCTGATGGAATCTTTCAGCAGTTTTGCCCTGGTTTACAACCATACAAATTGTAATGATTTGTTGGTACTGCCAGTCTGGCTGAAGAATAAAACGTAACCTACAGTTGTTCGTTCCATCAGACCTCCGCACCACACAGTCCTTTGTTGTTCAGCAGCTACCCAGAATTACGCTACAGGAAAAACATCAAAGGAAACTGGCTACCCCTTGGGTGGAAGAGACCTTGAAAGACTATATTCTTGTTTAACCCATTCAGGTCACAGTGCTGTCTGCCGTATTTAACACAGTCCAAGATATATTTGAGGTATGCGTGGCTTTAAAACTCCAAAGAGCTTGGTTAGATTCTTTTCATAAGACTTTGAAAGTGTTACATGAATGTCAACTTTGCTTCACTGACTAACATTTCATTGCCACTAACTGTGTGTAACATCAGGCCCGTTTGCTACGTTGCCCTCAATCAGTGTAGGTAGTTTTTTGGTCGGGGAAGTATTCAAATTAAGCAACTCCGCCTGTGGAGTCACATGACTGATTTTTTTCACACAGGCTCTTTATCACCCAGATCTACCCTCAGTACAGAGACTATAGATTGCTGTTGTGTATACCTGCTCTCGGAAAGGGAGACCCAGCCAAACACATTGATTTCTGCTCACTTTGATTCTGTTTAGTTCAAAGCACAGTGATCCAAAGCTAATGATCCAAGCTAATGATACAGCCTCAACAACATCAACTTTTATTTTAGTATTAATATTATTTTTTTGTGTTTTGTATTTTATAGTCTGGGAGTTCCTATCTTCAACAGCTGGTTTTAGAATATCCAGTAGTGCTGACTGTTGCGGAGCAGCGGAGCATCTTAGTTTGGAATTCAATTTAGCCCGACAAAGGGAACTGAAGAAAATTGCCTCTGACTGTTATTGACTTGGAGAAAAAGATTAGCTGTGGAAAGTCTTTTGTGGAGCAGTGACGGGAGTGACAATACAATACAGAGAAGACATGAGGAAGACACAGAAGGAAACAGTACTGTTAATAGAGTAGGTTTCCTATTTTTTTGTTATTTCAAAACAAAAAGGTCCTCTATTAGATTATTATGCTTAATTTTATGGGTGTTTTTCTGTTTCCTCTTGTAATATAAATGTAGCAATATTCTTTCCTTTGTCATTCGGAAAGGATTCATCCAACCATTTTCTTACCACCTTTCCAATTTTGGGCTATACTGGAGCTCATCCCAGTTGACAATGGGGCAAGAGGCAGGGTACACCCCAAACCAGTCTATCACCCAGCTCACACAAAGAAACAGACAACCATACTCTTACACTCTCATATACGGAGTATACATGGATTCGTATAATCAGTTGAATATAGTGAATATCCTCTGTGATAGTTGTATATGTATGCATTGGACTGAAATAAATTTTAAAAAAGGAACTGTGTGTGATAAGAGTAGACATTGCACAAGTTCTTCAGTAATGTCTGAAGGCATGGGTTAACTGTGTCCCATCAGTCTGTTTACTTGTGTTGATGCATGCATTTAAGATTCTACACTTTCTATGTGGAAAACTAAATGAGGAAATTCAAGGTCTGTAAAAAGCACAGGCCTGGTTAAGGAGGCAGTGTGGTTTGTGTGATTTGGTGGCTGTAAAATTTCAAATGCGTAAATGAGGCTCTCACAAAAATGCAAATTGACACCATGTGGAAGACAAAGCATTTAAAAACACATAAGAGGCTATTTGGGCTTTTTGTGGACATGTTTATGGGTTTACAGTGCGATGCAGTCTCACGCAATGGAAAGCGACGCTGGAGATATTTACAGTGAGTTCCTGTTGTATTAATAGGGGACTTCAGGCCATGGAGATGAGCCTGATTTCACCTTAGTCATTTTTTCCATCTTCTATATTCATGCACAAAACTTGTTTATCAAGTGGAAGCTGACACTTTTGTTGATCTTTCATCTCTTCTTTTGCAACACAACCATAAGCATTAACCCCAACGACCTGATTTTTCATTTCCAGTTTAAGTTGAAATTAATAACAGATTTCTGTTCTACCTAAACCTAATTTCATCACTGTGTACAGGCTCTCACTGACACTAGTTATCTGACACTAAGCAAACACCAATGGAGCAGCAATATCAGCACTCACAGTCCAGTCTGTCATAGAAAAGCCCATCCCTCCACATTAACACTGACAGCCGCCTCATTACTATCACGTGGCTGTCGATTTGGGCTCTCCATCTCTTTGTGAGTCTGCTACATATGCCTTCAATTAGCACTGAAGTCCAAATGGGAGAGCTAAAAAAGGCTGTGTTGAGAGCAATGTGAGAACACTGGCCTGTTGTGATGGTATCTAATAAAATTACTCGGCACTGCATCCTTGAATGCTGCCATTCATTAATGCAAGGATTCTTTGTATATATGAGGTTACCCTAATTCACCAATTCAGTGCTGTTTTTAAGTTGTTGTCTTGTGGTTGACAGGGAGACGCTGCAGAATAACTAATATAATCATAGTTTATATAAGGTTAAAGACAGTATGGTCCTCCCTTCCCTTGTTATGTGATGGCCTGTCTTTCAGATTTGTCTGTGTTTGACTTATTGCACAAGGCTTCTAGAAAACAACCACTAATCACTATGCCCAGAGAAGGATGGTTTCCTTGAGGATGCTTGCACTAAAGGAGCTTCTTCATATTTAAACATATATATCCATGAGATCTGAGCAAAGGCACAGCTGTTTCAAATGCTGAAGATATAAGATGTTAGGGGTACTAAAGATGTCTTCTCCTTTCTGCTCTGTTGGCATTCTCAAAGGCCCTTCCTGCACTTAAGCCCTCCTGCCATAAACATCGGTGAACAGAGGTCTCTGCAGTGATGCTGGTGATTCATGCTCAACCTTCAGGGCTGCTGGGTCTCGTAAAATCCCTCCATGTAAAAGGGTTTGGGAAGTATGATGGCAAAATGCTAGAAAGATGAGCCTTTCACTCACGTGTTGCTTTTCTCCATACATGTCTGAACTCTAGCTTGCACTGAATTTTCCATCCTACTATTCTTGTTCCATCCATCTAATATGGGTTGGAGTGAAACCCCTCCATGGTTCATCATCCACCAGACCCAAACCAGAATGTCTAACCCGCCCAATAATGGCTGAAGGGGTCTTATATGCAATACGGCCTCAAACCAAGGAAGAGTAGCTTTTGCACTCCTTCACTCTTTCATAGTGTGAAAGAGACGCACCCTGAACATGAGAGAAGGAACAAGTCAAACAAATTTATTACCATGTGCCCAAGAAGGTCAGAGCGCACAAAAGCCTCCTGTTGTGAGGAAGAGTGCTGTGAAGTGGCCCCCTCCGAAGAGACCCTGGGTGACTACCACGGCATTAGACATGGGTCAGCTTGGGGGAAAATGGAGTTAGAATAGTCTGAGGATAACAACTTTAGTCTTGTTGGGCTGTGACATTTATTTTAAAACACTAAATGGAACTTAACTTAATGGAAACGTTTCCAGATTTTGTCTTAAATTGGTAAAAGGCCTAAGGAGACACCGAGTGATTGAATATTTCAGATTAGCATTAGCACTTCGAACATGTTAACATGCTAAAGTCAGCATTTATGCAAAACAAGCAGTTTCTTACAGAACACCGGACACAAAAGAGAAAAGAGTTAGTGCCTGAAAAAGACAGGGATATGTGTGAGGGAGAGGAGCTCTTTGCTGTTTCTCACAGCCCTGCACATGCTGACAGATTTATTAGATACAATAATCAGAGTGTATATCACTCTGCTCCGCATGGGCAGCTCCCATAATTGTCTCTTGCACCTGGAATCAACTATAAACATCACACAACTTTACACTTGGCTTGAAAATGTGACATTTAGATGATTTATTTAGAATACTGTGGGTTTAGACAGGGATCCGTTTTCTCTTTTGAAGATCATCAACAACATTCTTTACAACAGAAAGAGAATATTTTATTCTGGAGAAGTATGTTTCCATGAACTGAAGTTTTTCAGGAGAAATTAATCGACTTCCAGATTTTTTTTCTTTAATCAAATAGCTTTGTGAAGAGGCTCAAATATACCCTTGGCAACTTTACGCCATGGGATTCAGTACTAGACTGCCGGGATTCCGGATTCTGTCAGTCCGGTTGGCCGAAGAGAAGTGTGATTCACTGGTTGGTTGGATGTTTTGCTGGCTGTCTTAGCTCTGGTGATCAGCATTCAGTTCACACCCTAGTGTGGCCATCCTGTACAGCACAGAAAGGCTGATCAGGGATGCTAGGCAGCAGGCGCGGGCACTCAGTGAGCTCTTTGCAATACTGGACTAGCCTTCTCCACTCCAGACTCAGTGTCCCAGTGTTTGCTTGTCTACTGTGCCATGAAATGGAGTGAGGGTCTGCGATTGTGCCAGTGGAGCAATGCAAATATATCTGAGGGAAGAGCTCGGGAGGGTTAGGAGTGCTGCTGGGTGATTTGCTCCTCTCTGAAGACCACTTAGATTCCTTTGAGTGAGCCTGTGGTTTTTGTTTCTCTTTGTGTGTGTGTGTGTGTGTGTGTGTGTGTGTGTGTGTGTGTGTGTGTGTGTGTGTGTGTGTGTGTGT
>JASGAU010404179.1:0-11976 GCA_030220045.1 Australoheros facetus | reverse complement strand
CGCGGCAGATGACTGCCCCTCCCTGAGCCTGGTTCTGCTGGAGGTTTCTTCCTGTTAAAAGGGAGTTTTTCCTTCCCACTGTCGCCAAGTGCTGCTCATGTGGGGTCGTTTTGACTGTTGGGTTTTCTCTGTATTATTGTAGGGTCTTTACCTACAATACAAAGCGCCTTGAGGCGACTGTTTGTTATGATTTGGCGCTATATAAATAAAATGGAATTGAATTGAAGATCAGCAGGACCCTAAGAGTAATCAGGAACTCAATGGGGATGTGGAGAACACTAGAAGTCAACTTCAAGCCAACTGCAAAAGTCACCATCAAGTGCGAGATGCTTTATCCCCACTACTGTTCTGCATAGCCCTGAACCCCGTCAGCCAGAGGACAAAAGAAGAAGTAGAAGGCCTAAAAAAGATATACAGCAATACCAGAATATTTTAAATTATTCTCTTCATACTTTTGTAAGAAAAATCTAAAACACTTTTTGTCTCTTACCACTCGTCCACTTTTTAAGACTGGCAATGCCAAGTTTCTTGATTTAATAATTTTCTAAAAGTATCACAAAAAAAAAATAAAAATACTAAAGGCATAGCTGTCCTAATATCCAGAAAATGATGCACAGTCTATAAACATTACTTACATATTGACTTTGGTGATTTGAGGACAGTATAACAACAGTACAGCATCAGCAGGCCTATGAAGATGACGATGAAGACTCCAAGAGTAAAACCAGCCTGAAGAAATAAAGTCAAAAATGCAGATTTGTTTTTAGCTTTTTGCTTCATTCAATTCAGTTTTATTTATATAAAATAAATAAAATCACAACAAACAGTCGCCTCAAGGCGCTTTTGCACATATTCTTTTATGTGCACACAGCGCAACTCTACAAAAAAAATAAATGAGTGTGTGAACTAAAACATATCACCTGCTTTATACCCCAAGGTATGCTCAGTATAGATGTGCCCATCATTGTGTTCCATACAGCAAATCTGTGACAAGACAAAAAAACAAAAACGAAACAATCAAAGCAGTTAATTGCATCTACTTAAGTATAAAGAAAGCATGTAGCTCAGGTGGTATTCAAGACTGATAGGGCTTACATGGTAATGATACTGGGGTTTTTAGCGGGATGGTCGCTGCCTGGCACCTTGAAAGCTGTTCCCAGTGGACTGTAGATGTAGATGTCATCTGGCTGGGGAATCACATGGTCTGGAGGACTCTAGAGGGGAAAAAAAGAGAGATCCTAAAAGTGAAAGATTTCAGAAAGGTACATATCATGGCATCTCAGACAGTGGAAACTGAAATGAATTACTTTGATATCTTTAATAGCATTTTCTTCTTAAGGTACAAGTTAGCTTTATTTTCAGTCAGCGATTCAGTGTTACCACAAAACTTTGAAAAGTAGTTTACATCAGTTTGTAATTCCTCCTGGTAACTGCGTGAACTTTTAATCATGTAACAATAACTTTTTTGTGAAAATTCATGAAATAAAAAGTAACGATATGCTAACATTTGAATAATGGCTAGTTTTTAAAGTCTTAGCAAATTTTTGCTCAGGAGCTATGTTGTGATGGTGCATTCATGGCTTTAAACAAACTGTCACAACAAACTATGACTCGACCTACCAATAGTCGATCAGAAGACCCCGTGAGTCTGCTGTAGTAGTGTAGTCTGCTGTTGAGTACGGCCGCCTCAGCAGAGATTTTCTCCTGTGGGCCATCATCTATGATGTTATTGGGTTCCACATGGAAAGGCCTGAAAGAAGTCAAAAATAATGTAATATTCTTTGATTTCATTGCCTACAATATGCACCATTTACCTGTTTTTATATTATTTAAAATATATGTTCCAAACACATAAATGTCTTGACTAAGAAAATTTGTGCATTAAACATGTGAGAGACTTGCTGGCAGGGAGTGTTTGTAATGCTCTGCCTGCTAGAAAGCTAGCTGGTCACTGTGAAATACCGAACTGGATTAAAACTCTGACTCACACAGGAAATGATGCTAGGAAAATGCAACGCTCACACACAGACACTCACAGCTAACATTTTAGTATCTGCTTGCAAAGTAAATTCCAAGAAGTTGAGGTAATAAAGCAGGGGGTTTATTATCTAGCAAAGAATGACATGCATGTTGTAGATCAGCTCAGCTGAGAATCAATGCCAAGATGCCTTGACACTGTTCTGGAAGCCCAGTACTTTACTAAGATACTGATTTTCCTTTCATTAGACATCTGTCTATAGATGTTTCAAAGGGTTGACTACGTCAGTATTTTTTGTGGCTCTGTGTCTATTGAAGGTGCCAATAAATGCATAGAACTCTTGCTCATGTTATCAAACAACATCATGAATTGACAGCTAAGCAAAATGCTGATAAACTCTTTGTACTGATTAGTTTGGTATTTCAGCATTATTTACCTTTTGGTTCTGAAGTCCAGTGAATCTGTGGAGCCTCTGTGCATGTAGCCCTCTCCAGTCTGCTCTGAGCTCAGCAGAGGCCTGCAGTCCTCCTCCATGACTCCACTGAAATTCAGCTAAAGCCGCTCAACTTGCATCACCTGACTGGAAGCAAACATGTTATAATCTAATCAGACACAACCACAGCAAACACAAAACATTGTTTAGTTGAGTTGTTTGCTTCATTTGTGTGCAGATAAACATGTTAATTTGGGACTCGTGTTGTCTTGGCCCACTCCCTATCACATCTTCAGTATACTGTACACCATTTTGACTATACTGACATTAATTTAGCAATACTTCAGATTAAAAATAATCTTAATCTGTCCGGTCCTCTCAGGTGTGTGCAGAAAGTAGTAAAACTGTAAATGAAAGCAGGACATAGCAGTTATGACTCTCACCGTGAACCAAAATCAGTGCAAAACAATGAGATAACATTGAAAGCCTTTTTAATTTGTTTTCCTGCACTGTATTTAGCCGTGCCTGTTCTCATTTATTATTTCACTAATAAACATCGAGAGTCCAGTAAATTTATAATTTTGGATACATTTATTTTTTACATTTTCTAAATTTAGTAAACCTTTTTTGTGGTGGCTTGTCCTATATAGGAAATAATCTTTGTCTCTTCAACACAGTGAGGACTGCAGATTGTAGTGAGGGGTGGACTACATACAAGATTAAGGGTTTGGCTAATTAAGTCAGAGTTCTCTGTGTTACAAAAGTGGCTTTTTATTAACCTGGCTAAATCGCTGTGATAACTTATGCTGAACACATAACCTGGTTGAGAACTGGTTATGTTCAGAGCTATGATTTAAAATAGAAGCACCTCGTTTTCTCTGATTCTTTTATTTGAACCGTGATTTGGCGCAAGACAGATCTTCTGCTGGGGGAATATGTTTTATATGTGCAAGCTGTTAAGCCATACGTTATTTGTAAACCACAGAGGAGGCTCTCCTGTGGTTTTGGAGCTGCAACCAGTGGTGTTGGGGGATCTTGTCAAAACTGATGCAATTATGAATGCAGAAAAGCCCCCTCAGATTTTGATCCACCATGCAATACCAGCTGGAAAGCATCTGGTTTGCAACAGCTTCATTTTTCAACATAACAATGATCTTAAACTACAGACGGCGTAAACGATGGACGTAGCTGCCGTGGCATCAGTCATCGGTTTCTAAAGTCCCATTTTGATGTTTCAAGATTTCTGCCATCGTCATCTTGGTTGCAAAAAACAGTGTGAGGAAGAGTGGTGGGTCTGACTATTAAACCACACACTCATTAATAACTCATAAGCCAGTGAGCATGATGTTTCATGCCACAGATAATTCTCATTCTAAAACACAGTATGACCAAAATTTACAAAACAATTTTTTTTCTTAAATCAATAAAGACCCAAAATGAGTGACTGAGCTCATAAATTCAGCATGAAAGTGTTAACAGGACTCAAAACACAAAGCAGTATTCCCGTAGACTTTGCCAGGACCAGTGTCTTAGATTAACTGGCGTCTCAGGTTAACTGTGGCGGTCAAACAGATAGATTCAATCATTTCTGGCATCATGCACCGTCAGAGAGCCAACATTAATGATGATGAACAGCAAAACCAATGCAAACACAAACACAGCTGAACAACAACAACAACACAAAAAAAAAAACAGTCTCCTGTTGCATTTTTTTGGACCACAGAAACAGCAAAAAAAGAGGATGCGGGTTTGGCTGGTGACATTCCCACACTACAGCACTAAAGAATGGTGTGCTGATAATTTCACCAACATTAAACTGTTCAGTGAATGTTCTCGTTGCCATTATTATTCCTCCCACACACTTATGTGACTTGAGGACGGTCAGGGCTACAACTAATGCATACAATTTATATTACCTGCGCTCAGATGGAGGGGGATGTTAGCCTGCTCATGCTACGCTCATTGAAGAACATTTCTGCCAGCTATTCTTGAAAAAAGCTAAGTGAACCTCATGCCATATGAATATAATAATAAAATAATATTAATGCAATTTAATACAATGTATTAATGTATGTTTGCATATGTTTCAAGAACTCGCTACGCTTACTTCCCATTTTCCTGGAAAGACTTTTTTTGCTGTTGTTATACCTGTAACGACTTTAAATAACCTTGTAATCACGTGACATCACAACCAATCCTCCGGACAAAGGAACAAGTCTGAGATTGTTTGAGGTGTCGACACAAATGATCAGAAGTGAATAGTTTCTGAAAGCGCATTTGTGAACAGATGCGAATTTAATGAACATTATAAAGATTTATAGGCTCAAGGGTCAGGTGAAATGATGGCTCTGTTGTCTTTATGGAAATTCTAGGACCGTAAAGCTTAAGTACCTAAAGGTAAGAAAGTGCTGAGTGTGCACCAAGGAGTTACAGTCGGATCACAATGTTTCATAACTTAACTCTTTTAAAAAGGAACACCTACTAAATGACACATTAGGCGTGAAATTTCAGTAAAACTCACAGTCTGCTGTGAAGCGTTCCTTCTTTGTCTTCAGCTCATCTCAGTTTTGCTGTCTTTGCAAATGTTTCACGTCGAAAGTTGAACTGAAATCAAACATCAGTACAGTGGTCATTCATTTTTTAACAATCTAACACCGCCGGTGACACCAGCTAAATAATGCCCTGGAAATAAATGTCATATTTATATAAGAGTACTGATCTGAGCAACGACGTAGAAGGAGAAATATAATTTTAAAATTGACTACATTCTCTATCAGACAAACTACGCTTACGGTTAGTGAAGCTGCGGTCGCTCTTCTTCCCGTTCCCCTGCTTCTCCTCCTTCTTCTTCGTATGTTTCCGCCAGACAGTATCTTTGAGCGCACTGCTGCCCTCCTCCGCCACATTCTTCTTCTCATTATTCTGGCTGCTGCCTTTAGGGGTCATCACAGTGGATCAGCTGCCTCTAAATGTTGCCCTCAATTTAGAAACAAGTGTTGCAGGGCGCAACATTTTAGCTGACGGTGTCCGTCTCACAAACACTCACTCTCCAAACACTGAATCACCGAGATAACACATAGGTCTTATTGCCCATGCCCATCATTTCCCAAGGTATAAAAAGTTCAACTAAAATAACTTTCATACAAATCCAGAATATGGATCAGATCATTTTAACCAAGGGTTTAACTAAAGATGCTTTCAATGACTGGACAAAAAAAAATACTGTTAGTTGCCAGTGCTCCCCCTAAGCCTCCCAGCAGTAGAATTTTTAGTTGGCACAAATCTCCTGGAAGCACAAGTTTTAGAACGCACAGTTACAGGTCTCAGTAGATTTTAATGGGGTGCATATGAGCCTTAGGGACTTGCAAAGAACCAGGAATAAGAAATACTGATATCATAATAAATATAAACCACTGAGAATATTGTCACTTTCTGTGAGTGGCATGATTGTAATAAGAACTAAGTCATCTAAGGCGTTTAGTAGATGCATCTATGGTATGAATTTGAACATGCTAGGTCACATTTCAGAAAAACATGACCTCTGACCTTTACCCAATTATGACAAAAATGGAATCAGGTAATTTAGGGGTCACTGGCCATTTTTGTGCAAATTTGGTATGAATCTGACTGGTAGTTTTGCTGTAATATTGTAAGTGAACAAACAGGCAAACAAACATACCAATAATAATATCCCGTTCCCAAAACTTGTTGGCAAAAAACTTGTTGGCCTTCAAGTATGGGTTATTCCCGAAAGAATAACTTTAATTGAAAGGAAAAAATTTAACTTGTGGGATATTTTCTACAGCGGTGCACCAACTTTCTGGACTACAGAATTGTCAAACAGCTTGCCCAGCCACGTTATGTCCAGCAACAATAGTAATGATCACGAAAGGCGTTCAGGCACCTTCAGCTAATGAGTGATTAAATCTAGCATTATGACCACCTGCCTAATCTTTTGTTGGTTCCCCTTTTGCCGCCAAAAGAGACCTGACTAACTGCTACTATCAGTTTAATGGATAGTATTAAGCAACTTAATCCTTCATGAGCTGCAGTCTGTGTTGCTTCCAGTTGATGCCAATGAGATAAGAGTGAACTCTGGTAAATTGGGTCATCAGGTAAAATGGCCATTTAAGGTTTAAGCATCTCAGCTCTTTAAAAGTTAATGGACAATGGCTACAAATGATTGCAAATTGTTGCCATAACAGTACTTGACATTTAGCATTTGATTTTATTGTTCTGAGGTTGGTAAGACAGCCAAGGCAATATCTCATTTTGAGACTGCCCTAGAAAACTGCATGGTGAGTGGATATGACTTGTACTGATTGGCTAGACAGAGATCAAGCTGGAAAGGATGTGCAGCAAGTTAGTGATTAAGGACTGAGATGGAAATGTACTAACAAGAGAAGAGTTGAAAAGATGGAAGAAGTACTTTGATGAGCTGATGAATGTAGAAAATGAGAGATGGATGGATGGATGGATGGATGGATGGATGGAGGAAAGTTAGTAATTTAGGAAGTGCAAAGGATTAGTAAGAAGGGAGTGCGGGCAGCTATGAGGATCAAGAGTAGAGAAGTGGTTGTTGGTCCAGATAACAAACCTGTGGAGGTATGGAGATGTTATAGCATGAAGTTATGGGAAAGAGTTATTAAAGCTAGGTTAAGAAGTTTGCCTCGAATATGTTTATTATATGATTATAGCATGTCTAAAAACCTGCCTTGCATGACTCATGTTTATGAGTTATCATTAATAGGACACAAACTTTTGTCAGTACTTTTGCTCACATATAATTTAACAAAATAATCCAAAGCATTACAATGTGTAATAGTTTTAATGAATGCATGGCCTTCAATAAGTTGTGAATATATGATAATATCTTAAGATAAAATATAAATTTAGTATAAATTTTCTGTAACACTGTGGCATGGCACCGGATGGATTTTTGAAATAGAAAACAAATAAAAGCCTTGATAATCCTGCAAAATCTTTTAATGGGAAAAAAACAACAATGATCAATACAACTAATAGACACAGACTTATTCTTTTTCCAAATTCTTTGCCAGCAACAATCAACACAAAGTTTTCCAAACTCAGACAACTTTGATCTGTCAAAGACTATATTGATGTTTGCTGTCCAAAAACTGCTACATGAAAAATTATTTAATAAATAAACATCAGATGAATTAAGAGTACAAAATGATGTTGTTAGATTGTCTGTAGATCTGTAGACTTTGTCACAAGGGCAGTGTAACTGTAAATAGACATGACTGTTTTTCCTAAAAAATAAAAAAACAGATCATCCAATGATGGACTGCCTCTAAGGTCAAAGCACTCTTGGATATCAGCACTTTCATCAGACTGATTCTGGTTCTGGTTCATCCATGGGCTGAAGAGGCTGGTCGTATTATTTACAGTTAAACTTTACCGTCTGTGATTACGTAGGATATGTGTTCCTGATGCAGGTGGTGCACATCCTTCACATTTCAGAAATACTATGCATTACATAGTTGGAAATTTCCTACACTCCACGCATTCCAGTGATGTAGCTCAGAAAAAAAAAAAGAAAAAAAAAAGGGAAGAACATGGCAACACTGAAACTTTCTTTGTCCAAGTTAAAATGCTACATTCCAGTCATCTGACACGCTGCATGTTTGGAGGAGTGGAGGTAACAGTGTACTCATGTTTGCTGAGAACGCTGGCATGCTGTCAGATTTCTGCATCGTAAACATGAGTCTGAATTCTGTTTTGAAGGACTGTTGTTGCATTTTAACAAGCAGAAAGTTGAATGTTCCAAATTTCTGACATCTTTGGGAAGCAGCACTATTTGAGAACAGCAATAGGACATCAATTTTCTTTTATCTACTTTTGATAGTTCCTCTTTGCATGCATTCATGGGGTCCACAGAAGCACCTTTATATAATATAACATAGCACCATATTTCTTATAATTTTCCTATTATACTGGGACCCAACCATTGACATGCATACACTCTAAAACATGATAACCATTTCTAAATGTAGCATCATTTCAAACATTACAAGGCAAGTAATGAATATTAATACAGTACTTTACATGTAGATGAATTTTTTACAGTACACAGTAAAGAAAGTGCTAGAGTACAAAACTTCCTTGTTTTTTAAGTGTTAGTTTACATGAATATAGGACACGCCGATGCATTACATTACAGTAATATAAATTTACACATTTTCACATTTTCAGTTATCCACTTTTTAAAAGATTAGCAAACATTTATATCTCTACATTTCCCACTCCAAAAATCTGATGATGAGTTGAAAGCAAAACTACAAACAACTTCAGCAGGTCTTCTTCAGTATGCGTACATTCACATCACTCTGCCTGCACAACCACAACAATATAAACACATACAGTTCAACAGAGTTCTACCTGTTTTCTTTAAAAAAATGACTGTCTAAATCATCATGGATGTGAGTATATTATTCAAATTCATAGCAATGATCCCAGGAGGACTAGTTTTCAGATGACTATACTGAATCACTACAATCCGCTAAAATAAAGAACATGAATCACAGTCAAACTGTGAAGATGCTTTAAGGCGTCGGGGCTGGAAACTTCAGATCCAGTTAACAGTCCAAATTTCTTTTTGTCGAGTTTTTTGTTAAAGTCTAACAACCTGTAGCCCTCAGCCTGTAGCCTTTTTTTTTCACTGTCTGTGGATTTGGAGATATTCTCATCTCATTTAAAGGACCACACCAGCAGTTTGCATGTGGGTCCTTCCACTAAAAATTAAGCAGTGCCTCCCACCAGACACCCTCAGAATCAGCTGAATTTTTTATACATTAATATATTTAATGAAGCCATGCAAAATTTTATTTTCATACTATGAACACTGTCAAAGTTACAGGTCCTCCAAGTGCATAAGGGATGGGTTTCATTTTGTTATTTTCCCACAAATTTAGAGTCTTCATAACTTCATAAATACATGAGCTGAAATACCTGGATCACTGAAGGGTATCAAAATTATGAATCAACAAAAGAGGAGACTGCACTGAACGCACGTTTCATAGTAACTGGATATTTCCCACTAAAGTTTAGTAAAGTGAGTCCAAAGGACAGGCTGTCTCATGTCAAAAGAAACCGACACAAGCTGAACACACAACGAAGCAACAAACTGATAAAAGAGCACACCGATGTTGTTTCTCCACTCTACAGCCAAAACTTACATTTATGGGTGTGGAAGATATACCTGTATTCAAAAATTGACATGGAAGGAATCATGGACAGAAGCTGAATGCTGTAGGTAAATCCCACGTGGCAATAAACTTAACCAAATATGCACTTTCTCAAGTTTAAGTTAAGTTGAAGTTTTTTTCTATTGAAATTACAATATACTCCATGATGCTGATGCTACTGATACTTCATTTTAAAAAGAAATCAAGCTGAACAAATGATTTGTCTTACATTGTGACACTTGGAGTGGATGTAAAATTGACTAATTAATTATTAATCTCTGACTCTCTTCCACAGTGTGTCTCTTGTCCTGTCTCTCTCTCCCCTCACAGCAGATGACCCCCCCTCCCTGAGCCTGGTTCTGCTGGAGGTTTCTTCCTGTTAAAAGGGAGTTTTTCCTTCCCACTGTCGCCAAGTGCTGCTCATAGGGGGTCGTTTTGACTGTTGGGTTTTCTCTGTATTATTGTAGGGTCTTTACATACAATACAAAGCACCTTGAGGTGATTGTTTGTTGTGATTTGGCGCTATATAAATAAAACTGAATTGAATTAAGCCAGTTTTTACCAGAGCCTAAATGAACATTTCTTGTGCTGTACTTATGAAGTTATGAGGGCTCAAACATTATGGGGGAAAAAAAACTGCTAATTAAAAGTACTGGACCCAACCCATGTACTTCAACAGATTATACCTTTGAGAATATTCATAGTATGAAAGTAGTTTCATTTTTTTTTTTAAAAAAACATAAAGATCAGCTTATTCTGAGCGTGTCATTTTTTTTTTTCAGTTTTGACTGATTTTCTATGACAATGAAGAGCACATGTGGTAAATGATAAACAGACTTGTACATATGTAGTGCTTTTGTACTCAAAGTGGTCAAATCCAGCTGCATAAGATGCTTCTTGTGCTTTCATACTTCAGACTGTGGTTCTGACAAAAGCGTAACGTGTTATAATGAAAACATCGTATTCAGAGCAAGACTGACAACACATAATTTGGACAAGAAAATCTCACTCTTAACCTTGGAAACACACAAAAAGAATCACGCTAATTCAATGTAATCGAGTTGTCACGTAGTGTCATGTCTTCCTCAGCTAGCTGTCAAACTGGACTCAAGAAGTGAAAGTTTGTGAACAAAGTTGGACCTTTTTTGTTTTCCTTTGCTTTTTATTTGTGTCTCAAAAGTTGGATACACTGCATTGTTACACATAAAGAAGCCAAGTTCAGTTGCACTGAAATAATCGTTTTTGTTTTTTCTGTTTTTCACTCTATCGATGGCAATTTTTTTATATAGCACATTTCATTACATGTAAACTCAATGTACTTAACATAGAAGATTAAAAACATAAAAACTATTAAATCTGGCCCCCACTGTCACTGAAGACAAGCTGACCACAGCAGCTATTTTCTGTGAGGAATGTCAGGAATCTATAACCTCTCATATCCACCTGTTACAGTTTATTTACTGTACTTTAATCATTTATAAATAATGTACCTATGAACTATGTCCTCTGGAACCAATTCTAGGAAAAATTTAAAAAGAGTAATTTTCAACTATAAAACAAAACTAAAAGCCTATCACTTTCTAGATCTATCTAGTCTAATTATGTCTGTTTCACACAGATCTTTGCTGTTTTAGTAGATTTTCATGTTTGTTTTATGCATAAATGAGCTGAAAGCTGATGGGGTGAATAAGGTTGTCTGACAGATGTTAAATGCAAAAGCTGCCAAATTTACTTCATTCTTTTTCATCACCACGTTAGTGATTCTAATGCAATTAGAATAATAACAGAATAAACTATGCTATAGAGAAGCTCTACAGCGCACCCCGTGCACACTACTCATGCTACAGCCTAGTTTAAACCAGGCTGTAGCATAATTCAACACAGGTGTAAAATTTAAAAAAGGTTCTTCACTTTTCAAGTGATTCAGTGCCCCGACAAAAGGATACCACTGAAATATTTTGATGCGTCAATTGTCATTCAAAATAACAATTATAACAATATTTGACATTCTTTTTTAACCAGCAGTTGTCTGTTCAAGTACAGTTATCATCACACTGTTCATGTCAAGATAATAGAATTATCTTGACATGAACATTTAATTTCACATGATTGATTCTGTGAGATTCTAGAGTCTCAGTACATATGGTGACAATTAATATGGCGTTAGCATGAATATACACATACAGATGTTAAACTCCAGAGTGTCTCCTGTCAAACACCAACACAGACACTGATGGGAATTTTTAAGCACAGCTCATCAGATTCTTCAGCAGGGAACCATGATTGTCACTTTACACCAAAGGCATAGCTAGAAATGGTCCCTCTATGTCAACTGATTAAAAAAGCAGCAGAACAAA
>JASGAU010404172.1:6468-22192 GCA_030220045.1 Australoheros facetus | reverse complement strand
GTTTTGACTGTTGGGTTTTCTCTGTATTATTGTAGAGTCTTTACCCACAATACAAAGTGCCTTGAGGCGACTGTTTGTTGTGATTTGGCGCTATATAAATGGCTTTATATAAATTGAATTGAATCATAACACCTGAGCAGTGCCACAGACTGACTGACTCCATGCCACGCTGCATTGCTGCAGTAATCCAGGCAAAAGGAGCTAAGTACTAAGTGCTGAGTGCTGTACATGCTCATACTTCTCGTGTTCATACTTTTCAGTTGGCCAACATTTCTAAAAATCCTTTTTTGTATTGGTTTTAAGTAATATTCTAATTTTCTGAGATGCTGAATTTTGGTTTTCATTAGTTGTCAGTTACAATCATCAAAATCAAAAGAAATAAACATTTGAAATATATCAGTCTGTGTGTAATGAATGAATGAATGAATATATTATACAAGTTTCACTTTTTGAATGGAATTACAGAAATAAATCAACTTTTTCATAATATTCTAATTTTATGACCAACGCCTGTACAGATGATTCACCCTGCATCTAACAATTTATACCACAAGATAATCTGAGACACACAGATGTAAAAGAAACAAAAAAACAAATAAACTCACTGGTCAATGAACTCTGTGCTGACACCAAAGGCCTCAGCCATGTAGCCCAAGGTCAGAGATCGGTAGGACTCTAGCAGCTGGCTGTAGGCCTGAATCCTCATCTCTCTCACATAGTAGCGGTAGTGTGGGGCAAAGAGCCAGTCCTTCTTCATCTCTTGCTCCACCGTGGCTGTGGCACAAAGTTTCACATTTCTATATATTTATTTATTTTGCATTTTTGGCCACAGGGGCTTTTATCATCAGCGGAGGGAGACAGGAAATGGGGGAAAGATACGGAGAAGACACGCGGGCAAATTGGCGACAGGCCGGGACTCCAACCTGCGCCGCCCACACCGCAATGCGGCATATGTATGTGGTCGCTGGCTTCACCACTAAGCCACCCGGGCACACAATTTCACATTTAATATTTAAGTGTCAGAATATGGCAGAGCACCAGCATACATAATGGCTGTAAGTACAGACCCTTCCCATTTAGTATTCATATTTATTTTTTCAGAAAAAAAAAAGGCCTCCTTACCCAGGGACTGGAAGAAGACAGAGTAACGGCACTCGTAGAGCGAGAAAAGGTACTGGCGGACAGAGGGCAGACTGTGGAGCACCTCCAAGATCTCTGCTCCCTTTATAACCTACAGAGAAACATATTTAGTACATTTAACAGCAGACATGTTGCCAAGTTACAAGTTGAGCAGATACTGAGTCTCTCTCCTACCTTTTCACGGAGGTCAGGCCTTTTGAGAGCAATCATGCAGACATAAACGGTGTAGGTAACAAAGGTCTTGTAGTCCATGAGTTCGTAGGAAGTGAAGGTGGAGACTGTGTCGAGGAAGAGCTCAGCAGCTTGCTTGAAGTCCCTGATGGCCACACAGTACAGGCCCTGGTAAACCTTCAGACGATTCCTCCTGTCCCAGTCTCCCCCCTCCTCAATAAGGCTGAATAGAGATGCACAGACAGGTGAGTGTTAAAAAGAACAAAATGCTGACAGAGCTTTTTCAGAACAAAGATCTAAGACCCTTTACCTCTTGGCTTTCTCCGAGTTGCGTGTGATGAGGTCACTATCCATGTAAAAGAGGCCAATCCTTAGCAGGTAGAAGACGATGTCTAATCTGTGACCCAGAGCCACTGTTTTGTCATAGGTCTTCCTGAATGCTGTTAGGGCGCCCTCCTGTGGTGACATCAGACAAAAAAAGGCAATGTCCACTGTTATTTTTCAGATTTGCATATATATAAAACTTTGAGGTGGTCAACTGTCATAATTTCATGCAGTCATAAATCCAAGAGGAAAAAACAAAACAAAATAAAAACAGCCACTTCAAATAACCTAACTGCTCTATATTTAATTCAATTCAATTTTATTTATATAGCGCTAAATCACAACAAACAGTCACCTTAAGGTGCTTTATATTTTAAGGTAAAGTCCCTACAATAATTTAGCGCTGACTTCAGATGGAAATGCCAGCCTCTTTGCTACAATATCTGGGCACTTCAAGGAGGACAGAGTCCCCAACAAACGTGATTGATTGTTGGACTGTTATTTAATATCTTTCACCCAAAACACTTAGGAGGCAGATATGAGTTGTATCTGTATGACTTGATAAAAGACATTCCAACATGGCCAGGGCTTTGACAGTGTTCATTATCCTACCTGGCAGCTCAGATCTTTTGATTGTTCACAGATCATACCTTGTCTCCAATTCTGATGAGATACTCCGCCTTGGCCATCATTGCGTCTCGTATCTCACTCTCTCCCAGGCTCTTCTCCGCATCCTCCAGCACATCATCCAGGCGCTTCAGCTCCTCCTCGTTGGCCTTTTTCATTTTACTCAGCAGGTCACTGTCCAGCTGCCACTTCAGCTCCTTACACAGACTCTCATAATACGGCGCCATATCTAAAACACAGAGAAACCACGACTGTTAACGATGAGAGATGACGAGGCTAACGTAACACGTAGCTTACACCTTTCCATGTCATATTCAGTAAAGGACTTAACATGACATCGTGAAGTTTGTTTAAAGGAGCTGTAAAGTCCTTAAAATAATATCTTGTAAATATGAACTTGCTAAGCTGTGCAAAAACACTAAAAGCTCCCCCCAGTTGACGTCTTCTATTATCGTTAGCTAGCATGCTAACTTTCCTGCGCTGGCCGTCATTTATAATTTACTATTTTGCACTTTAGCCGCATTTGTGGAGCATTTATGTGCCCAGTGAATTGATGACGAAAGTAAATGGTCCACTGTAAGACTTGTGTTTGTAATGAAACAGGTATTACTAGGCGAAACGCTAACTCACTGTTAGCTTTGATAGCGTCCATGAGCTCGGTCTTCACTTTAGCATCCTGTCGGTGACCGTCCATGGTGAGCAGGAACTTCAGCTGTGCTATCCTCAGGTCGGGGTTCTTGGGAAGACCCTCTTCCTCTAGATTCTCTAACGGCATTTTCAACCACACTTGTGTAAACAAATGAACAAACTCAAGCTTTTCTTTGAGTTGACAAAGCCTACTGCTCGCCTACACGGGCTAGTGAACGATGACTACGGAAAACACCGGACTCTGCTGTTTCCGCCGGAGCGGCTGTCAGCGAAGGAGGCAAGAGCGGAGACAGACTGAAAGCTAACAAGAGACTTAGGGAAGTACTGCCCTCTGCTGGAGATCAGTGTGAACAAGGCCCCTGTTGTTGTGACATATGGACAAGTTATATGTATACACCAGTCACCAGTCACATAACTCAGTGCGTTTAAGCATGTGGACATGACTGAGATGGAAGAAAGGTGATTTAAGTGACTCTGAAGGTGGCATGCTTGTTGTTGCCAGACAGGCTGGTCTGAGTATTTCACAAACTGTTGATCTACTGGGGTTTTCCTACACAACCATCTTTATAGAAAATATCTAGTAAGGAGAAGTTCTCTGGCCTCATTCATATCAGATGTCAAAGGAGAATGGCCAAACTGCGTTGAGCTGATGCATGCAACAGCAACTCAAATAATTACCTCATCACAACCAAAATCAAAACCAAATGCAGAAGAGCATCTCTGAACACAGATGTCAAACCTTAAAGACCACATCAGGTGCCACCTCAGTCAGCTAAGAACAGGAATTCATACAGTCTTCTGTTGGACAATAGAAGCTTGCAAAAATGTTAATTTAGGCTTGATTTCTGCTGCAACATTTAGATGGTAGGATCAAAATTTGGCATAAACAACATGAAAGCATGGATCCATCACATCATGTACCCATGGTTCAGACTTGTGATGGTGGCTGGCACACTTTTGGCCCCTTAGTGCCAATGGAGAATTTTTTAAATGGCACACCTCACCAGAGTATTGCTGCTGAATATGTCCATGGTTTTATGACCACAGTCATAAAGGGGCTGAGCACATACCCGTCTTCTGACGGCTGCTTCCAGTAGGATCATGTCACAAAAATTAAATCATCTCAAACTGAACATGAAAGTGAGTTCACTGTACTCACATGGCCTCTCAGTCCAATGGAGCACCTTTGGGATGTGCTGGATTGGGAGATTCACATTGTGGATGTACGGCAGACAAATCTGCTTGTTGCTCGAAGCAGAACTGTAGACGTTTAAATGAAAACTAAGTATAGGTTCCACAGGTGCTCCATAGTGTAGTAGTATACGCATTTCCCTAACAAGTGAATGCTCCCAGGAGGAGACGCAGATCTCTTAGTTGCCACATGTGATTGTGAACTTGTGCAATTAAGATTGTCTTCAGTCTGAAATTGCATTTAAAACATCGGCATTTAAAACCAAAACATCTGTCAGTGATCAAACCAAGTGTGATCACTTCCATTGTCCTGCATAGTAACGTCAGTCTACTGGACAGATAAAGGACTCACACAGAGTTATTGTCAGGGTGGTAGGATGATGTATTTCTGAAAAGTTAATATTAACTGTGGTGAAACACTTAACAGAGTCCCTGCAGTTTGGACATATGTGCTAAAAGGGTTGCGTATCAAGAGGATGAAAACTTTGCTTCAGCAGCTGGTAAGCTTTTACTCATTTCCTCTATTTGCTGCATAAAGGCAATATATATATATATATATTTATTACATGTGTACATGTAAATGTTAAATAGACAGTTTAAGCAAAATAAAAAATACTTGTGTTAAAATGTTTAATGGATTTGTACTTGGTTATATAGCCTATTACATGCTTATTATGCTCAATGCTAACAAGCCTTTATTGGCAGGAAAAATGCAAGAATATAATTTTTACATGAGCGGGGTGAGTTTTTTTCATTCACCTGAACTGAGGGGGTAATCTCAACCACAGTTTCAGCTGAGTCACACCACTCGAGTTTCGAGTTACTTTTTAAACTCTACCTTCAGCACAACAAACACGTCACCAGGCACGTTCAAGACACTGTGAAGAAGGCTTTTCTCCATATCCTATCAAAGCAGATCTTTTAAGATAAGATAAGATAAGATAAGATTTTAATGATCCCACGACGGGGAAATTTGCGCATTACAGCAGCTCAGTACAGAGAAAAATGAAAAGGATGAGTAAAAACAAATGAACTAAAATAGAATAGAATAGAAAAACTATACACATATACATAAGCACTATATACATAAAATATATATCAATGGCAATATACACATACACACACATCAAAACTCTATATACAGATATCAAGACATTATATACATTTGTAGCTGGTAAGGTACACAGCATACATGGTATGCATTAAATGGATGAGTGTAATAAATAAAATGTATATGTATTGTATGGAAAAAGTGATGGCAGAGGAGGTAAAGTGTCCAAGTGACTCAAGACATTATGATGCGTTATACAGTCTGACTGCTGTTGGGATGAATGACCTGCAAAAGCGCTCCTTCCTGCAGCGAGGATGTTTCAGTCTCTGACTGAAGGAGCTGCTCAGCTCACCCACAGTCTCATGCAGAGGGTGATGGGGGTTGTCCATAATGGATGTCAGCTTTGCTAGCATCCTCCTCTCACCCACCACCATCACAGACTCCAGAGGACATCCCAGCACAGAGCTAGACCTCTGCACCAGTTTGTCGATCCTGCTCCTGTCCCTTTCGGTGCATCCACCCCCCCCCAGCAGGCCACTGCATATAAAAGGGCAGATGCTACCACTGAGTCATAAAAGGTCTTTAACAGAGTCCTGCAGACACCGAAGGACCTCAGTCTCCTCAGCAGGTGTAGTCGACTTTGGCCCTGCTTATACAGGACGTCTGTGTTTGTAGTCCAGTCCAGCTCCTTTACCAAGGAGCCGGAGAATTACCATTTACTTGAAAAATATCCCTGATGATCAGAATGAGAACATGTTACGACTCTGTTGTCAGAGGTTCTTCGATTGTATAACAGGAACAACTTTAACTGCAGTAGTTGGAGAACGGTCTCCCAAAAGTTGGAAAGTGACTTTTACAGGTAACAGTAACCAAAATTAGAAAATAACTTATCTGATTTCTGTCCTTTACTTTAGACCCATGGCAATGGTCTGCTCCTCATCCTTATTTTGGGATTTGGAGGAAGCTTTCAACATGGCTACCAGATCACCGGACTGAGCTCTCCTTCACCAGTAAGATACGCCACCTTCATCATTTCTTCTCCATTCGGTCTTTATTTTGGGATTATGTTTAAAAACTAGAACTGTCTCCACAGTACATACAGCGCTTCATCAACAGCAGCTGGTACAACAGATATAAAGAGCCTCCATCTCCGCAGACGGTCACAATGATCTGGTCTCTTATTGTATCCATGTTTGCTGTTGGGGGACTCTTTGGTGCCGTCAGTGTCAAATTCATCTCAGGCTTGATGGGCAGGTGAGTATGAAGACCCGTGTACTCAGTCATGCAGCCTAAAGAGACCTGAAGTGACGCGTGTTCCTCCTCCAGAAAAAAAGCAGTGATCTGCAACAGCTTCATCACTGTCGCTGCAGCAGGGATCGTGCTGACAAGTAAAAGTGTCGGTTCTTTCGAAATGATCATTTTGGCGAGAATCATATATGGCTACTCAGCAGGTAAGCCCATATTATATGCACTGCTCATAAATATGTCTTTACTGCCTTTACTCATCATGCTTACCTTACACGACCTGCAGGCTTGGGAGTGAACACACATTTGATGTATCTTGGGGAGATTTCACCCAGAAAGATAAGAGGGACAGTGACTCTGACCTTGGCCACTTTTACAGCACTCGGCAAACTGTCTGGACAGCTTTTAGGGTTAAGGTAAGCACCTGATGTTGATGTGCATGAGAAGAACGGAAAGTGATCCAAAGTTGTGTGCTGGAAGTGAGCTTTACCCCAGTGTCAAAAAGTACCTGCAACTTTTCACAGCATAATATGACATTAAATTATAAATCAAACAACATTTTTAACATGGATTTTTTTTCAGTGAGCTCCTGGGCCGTGAGGACACGTGGGACATTCTTCTCTGCGTTCCTGCAGTTTTCTCAGTGCTTCAGATTGTGGTGTTGCCTTTTTTTCCTGAGGCACCAAGATATTTATTCATAGAGAAAGGAGATGATAAGGCATGCAAAAAAGGTTAGTATAATGATGATGATGATGATAAAATTTATTTATAGCTGGCTTTCAAAACTCTCAAGGTCACCTTATAGAAATCAGATACAATTAAAAAGCAAGCAAACAATAAAATCACTCAATCCATAATGGTGTAACAGCAGGGAAATCACTGGAAGATTGAGGATTGATGGCTGATTACAGCGAGTAAGCTTGTCTAAACAAATGGGTTTTGAGGCAAGGTTCGAAAGAGGTGAAAGAAGCAGAATTTTGTAAGTCCTGGGGCAGAGAGTTCCAAAGAAGGCTCTTGACCCCATGGTGGTTAAGTGAACAGGTGGAACAGTGAATTGGGTGGAAGAGGACCTGAGAGTATGGGTCGCAATGCATGCATGGAGGAGCTCAAAGCTGCTACTGAGGAGCAAAGTTATTAATGGTCTTGAATGAAAGAAGCAGAATCTTGTAGGTGATGCTGTATTTGATGGGAACCAATGGAGCTGCCGTAGAACAGGTGTTATATGGAGGGAGTTCTGGTAATGATGAGGGCGGCAGAGTTTTGAACCAGCTGACGTTTATGGATGAGTTTGTCAGGTATTCCAAAAAGAAGAGAATTGCAGTAATCGAGGCAAGATTCGACCAGTGTGACCCAGAATAACGGCCAAAAGTATCCACTCATCTGCCTTCACATGTTTATGAACTTGAGTGACATCCCATCCATAGGGTTTAATATGATGTTGGCCCACCCCTTGCAGCTACAACAGCTTCAACTCTTCTGGGAAGGTTTTCCATAAGGTTTAGGAGTGTGTTTTTGAGAATTTTTGACCATTCTTTCAGAAGCTCATTTGTGAGCTTAGACACTGATGTTGGATGAGAAGGCCTGGTTCACAGTCTCTGCTCATCCCAAAGGTATTCTTTTGGGTTGAGGTCAGGAGTCTATGCAGGCCAGTTAAGTTCTTCCACACCAAACTCACTCATCCATGTCTTTATGGACCTTGCTTTGTGCTTTGTGCTTCTTGCGCAGTTACGTTGGAACAGGGAGGAGCCATTCCCAAACTGTTCCCACAAAGTTAACAAATGACTCTGCTAAACAATATTTCAATTCAATGATTATGTCTCATTTAAACTATTGTATGACTAGCTGGACATTGACAAATAAAACAACAATGAAAATGGTAGAAGCTCTTTACAAAAAAGCACTAAAAGTATTGGATAAAAAGCCCAATTTATACCATCCTTCAGAATACTAGAAAAATACCACCTACTAAATTGGGAAAATCAAATCAAATATGAAGACTCAGTCTTGATTTACAAAATCCTAAACGGGTTAGCTCCACCTCCCCTAAAAGATTTTGTGAAGAGGAATAACAGGACTACAAGAGCAGGCTCCAGAGGTGACCACTTGGTGCCTCTTAGAAAGTTTGTATTTGGGCAACTGTCATTTTCTTATTAAGCGAATCAAACATGGAACACAATACCAGTTAACATACGGGATCTAGCAACACTTTCGTCATTCATAAAGCATCTGCGGAAGTGGTTGCTAGAAGGTCAAAGCTGCAATCATTACAGTGATTAGAAGTTAGGGCAGCGTGCAATTCACAGAAGCACCTTGGGTATGTTTTGTACTGTTTTGTTTTGTTATTATAGCTGTATATGTATATTTTTGTAATATAATTTTATTGTTGTGTGTGTTTTAAACTATGGTGACATCAACTTGCTAGGAGTACTGCAGATGAAAATTAACCTATGGCTAATATCTAGCATATTTTACATTGTTTAAATGTTCATTAATATGCACTGTCCTCTTTAAATAAATAAAATAAGAATGAGAATAAGTTGGGAGCATGAAATTGTCCAAAATGTCTTGGTATGCTGAAGCATTAAAAGTTCTGGTAACACTTTTACAGGGATGTACCCTTAGAATACGTGTTGTGGAACTTATGGCCTTAGTCCCGGAAATAATGCAGAACTTAAATTTACAGACAGAGTACATCCATGTAAAATACCTGTAAGTTAGGTTAAGCCATTACATAATGCTACCCGCTCCCCGAAAAGTACAGCTAAATTACCCGGAAATTAAGCATGTACTTACACGTAATTACAGGGTACTTACCCTTAGTGGCAGGCTGCATTATTAAGTGTTACCAAAGTTCCTTTCACTGGAACTAAGAGACCGAGCCCAACTCCTGAAAACAACCCCACACCACCAAACTTTACATTTGGCACAATGCAGTCAGACAAGTACTGTTCTCCTGGCAGCCACCAAACCCAGACTCATCCATCAGCTTGCTAGATGGAGAAGTGTGATTCATCACTCCAAAGAACACGTCTCCACTGCTAATCACAATCCTTGCGACCCGATGTGTAGTTGCTTTTCTCAAGAGGTGCATGCCAGGTTACATCATCATATACCGCATAGAGTTCAGAGGGGATTTCCGGTTATGTACATATGTATGCATGTACGCAAAGACCTGAGGAAGAAGCATAATTCAGGCCTTAGATGTCTGACGAGTTACTGTCTAGCAGCCAAGTATGTCTTTAGCGATCAGCGGGCATGTACACCTCATCATTCTACATGTAGATCTACAAATCTACATTTATTTTAGTAGTGTGGGGTCACTGATAAGACATGATATCAAATGCTCAATCAGTGAACTACAACCGACTCTATGTCAATGCTCTCATTCAGGATTGTTTGATTTTCACCTTCGTATCAGACTTTACTGCGGTCAACCTGAAATAAAGTATGGATGTAAAGGATTGAGGAAAAATATGATGGAGGGAAATATTTTTTTAGAGTATCCGGATTCTCAGCCACTCCCCAATTTTGTCTGTCATGGTCTGCACACATCTGCTGCTCTGCACTCCTCCAATGAATGAGTTACTGTTGGGTGGGTGCCTTACCATTACAAGTACATGAAAACTAAATGAGGACCACTAACACCAAAAGCAAGAGGATGGCAAGTCTCTCTGGTTGCATAGTAGATAACAGGGTGCAGAACACTAACAGTGGAGGGAGGTGTACAGCATGCAGGTGCTGTGATGTCTGCAGCATCTAAACCTGGTGAGGAGCAGGCTGGCTTGAATGTATCAGGCAAGAGACATACTTTTCTTGAGGTCATTTCTAAAGTATAGCCACTTAAATTGGCTTTTTTATAAAGTAGGAAAAAAATCTTTTTTGAAGTGAAAACATAAGAAATTGAAATTGCTCTTAAGAAAGTTAGATTTCACAGGTTAGTAGGAACCCTAAGTATAGTACTATATAGTCATTTAGTATATGAGTACTTGTATAGTTTAGTATATTTATACCAAACAGCTTTGTACAGGTTAGACATTTAACCCACATACTAATTACAGTATGAATGATAGTCTTGCAAAATTAGCAGTGAATCCGTCTCTATGTGTTTTGAATTTGACCACAGTCGAACATTTTCTGGATTTTCTCGTTCCAGCTCTCCAGAGTCTGTGGGGCCAAGGTGACTACACACAGGAACTGGATGAGATGTTGACTGAGCAGGCAGCCATTGAAGCAGCCCCACGAGTGAGCCCCCTGCAGCTGCTGAGAGACAGGACTGTCCGATGGCAACTCATCACCATGTCCACCATCTACTGTTGCAACCAGCTGTCTGGCATGTCTACAGTGAGGACAGGCTTTTTCAAAGAAAATCAGTTTGATTCTGCTTTTTTAGTATGATTTAATACCGTATGATACAATCTGATGTAATATATGACAATATGATTTGCTACAATGCAATATGATACAACTTTACAACAATTCTGACTTTAAGCACGTTTTGGAGGTTCACACACATAACATACATTTATACATATGAGGATTGATTGTTATGCCCTTCCATAGCCATAACAATGACACATATCAATTCAATTAGCATCAGACCGATCTTGATTAAACAACAGGATAGACTGATATATTAAACAGATTTCATACTCACTTTAGCATCTGAACAATAAAGATTATAAATTTATAGTACGTCTCTCCTTCCCAGATCAGTACCTTCTCTTTTGACATTTTCCTGGAGGCGGGTATACCAAAAAAGAAGATCCGCTACATTACTCTTGGTCTTGGAGTGGCTGAAATCCTCACCTCAGTCTCCTGTGTAAGCAAACCCTCAGTCTGTCCGTGAATTAATGATTTGAGTGTATCGCCCTCATTTCCATCATTAGGGACATTCTCCTTATGACAGTTCTATCCTTATTTTCCCCCTTCCTCCATATCAGGGTCTTCTTATTGAGCACACAGGGAGAAGACCATTGCTGTGGGGAGGTTATGGTGTCATGGCTGCTTGCTGGGTATTTGTCACTGTCACGCTCAACCTGAAGGTAAACTTCTCACCACTGGTGGACAAAGCACTCGGAACATATTATACAGTATGAACACCATATGTGACAACATGCAGACGTATACTTTTAAATCAGTAAATGGAGATGATGTAGCCTGAGAGAATGAAAAAGGTGCTGTGCAAAAAATTGGGAAAATTTAACATTTTCAATAAATTATAAGGTTGAATTCTTAAAGTAAACAAGAATCTGGATGGATGGATGGATGGATGGATGGATGGATGGATGGATGGATGTTACAAAAACAAAAGCATCTGCACTAAAGAATGTGTTGCATTTTAGTGGTATATCATGGACATATTAAACTAAAATACCCCAGAATCACACTGTTCATACTCGTCAGTGACAAATGAAACTATACTACCAACAAAACTGAAGATGACCTTTTTCATAAAGGGCAAACTCTGCATAAGCTTTCACTGCTGAAGTAACATAAAGTAGTAATATAGAAAAATCTGATACAAAATCAAATATATTAATTTAAATGTGTCTTTTTACACAGAATTCCAGCTACTGGGTTCCATACATTACCGCCAGTTTGTTGGTCATTTTCATCATCTTCTTTGGTGGAGGACCTGGTAAGGGTAAAGCACTTTTACATATGTAGATTAATCAGTTTATCACACTTGTAACAGTTAGGGAAAACATGGATACAGTACCACTCAAAGGTTTGGGCACACTCACCCATTCATATGAACAGATGGATGGATCCCCTACTGTTTCTCTGATTCTCACAGGAGGAGCCACAGCTACGATCAACAGTGAGCTCTTCATTCAGTCTAATCGAGTGGCAGCACTTGTCCTCATGGGGTTGTTGCGATGGTTTTTGTTTGCAGTGCTGGGCCTAGTCTTTCCATTCCTTATCGTACGTATGACAAAACTGAAAACACAATATAACATCCACAGGGATCTGTATGTCATGTTGAAAACATGAATGTTATTTCTTCTTACAGAACACTTTCAGCTCGTATTGCTTTCTGCTGTTTGCCTGTGCGTGCGTGCTGGGCAGCCTTTATATCTTCTTCTTTTTGCCTGAGACTAATGGCAAGACACTGCTGGAGATCTCAGAGGAGTTTAAAGCCATCACTGTCTGTGGGAAATCCTTTGCAGAGGAAAGTAGAACTGAGACCAAGTTATGATGAAGACCACAAAGCCACAGCAAAATCATGAGTAAAAAAAATCACGTTTTTGAGAAAAAGATTGAATGACTCTGAAAAATGTACATCAAATGCACCTAAATGACTGAAAAGCAATGATCTATTCTATTGCCCTATTCCTAATCTTTCTTTATAATTCCAGTTTTTCCTTTTTGGTTTGTTGTGTCCAGTTAAATTTTGTTTCTTGGCCCCCAGTATTCATTTCCACAGTAAATGGACATCAAAGCAAATGGTGCTGTTTCTATCACTGTCACTACAGCATGGGATTCATCCAACAACCAACTTGCATAATGGCCCTCCATTACATTTATGTTACTCCACAACTGAGATGCATTAATAATTAACAATCAGTTCTCACTTAAACTTAAACCCCAAAAACATTAGTGCAGCTGTGCTGTTATATAATTTATCTGGTTACAACCAGCGGCTCCAGCAATAAATCATCCAGTGCTGCCTTCAGTCCGCTGAGGCATAAATTATTGAAAAATATCCCACAAAGTTTACATCATGTAAAAACATTCTTTTTTCTTTTTGCATCTGTCATACACTGTGATTTTTTTTTCACAGACCTGTTGCTGACATCAGTTTCTGTCCCACATGCTCTCAGGCTCACCTGAGTTTATTCACTCGAGATTATATATAATGTAACCTCAAAGTGAATCTTTCGTTAAAAAGGAACTTCAGCTGCAGGTGAAAATAGGAAGCAATTAGTTAAAAGACTAAATTTTGTTAAGCTAAGCTAATCAGTAGAAAACTGACCCAGTGCTGTCTGCAATACAAAACTATTTTTTTCCTCACCTTTTCACTCAATATTCAAGTCACTCTCGTACCTTCTAACCACATGGAAATTTGTGGATGCCAAAACAGCAAAGATGAGTAATTAATTACTGGACTCCTGCTTATACAGAGCTTTTTAACTCTAGACTGCTTTCGCAAACAATCACCGCACATACTGCTTTGGCTGCATCGAGGTTCTGTATGTTGCCCAAGGGCATCTCAACATGTGGACAGGGATAAAACCATCAACCTTCTGATTAGTAGATGACCCACTCAAACCACAGCCACACAAATACAAGCAAGCATCCAAACTATTTCTACTTTTTTTTTTTTTCTGATTGAGGATAATCACCTGATTGCTTTCATGTCTGTGCCTCTGGCTTTCTGGTGCGACCAACATATCAAATCTGGCTGCATATTTCTGCATGTTACTTTTTAGCGTAGACTGTATAAAAAGATGGACATCACCTCTTGGTCTGAAAGCTAAAGCACATTAAAAAGAACCTCAAAGGTGCATTCTTTCTAGCGGTCAGCGGGGAATTCTGTTTGCAGCTGTATAGACGTCTGTGAGGAACTAATATTGTTGCACATTAACAGTTTAATCTGACTGATGTTGAATTCGATGGGCACTCATCCCATTTTTTATGCTGTCAACAACAACCAAAAGTAGATTTTCCCATCAGTGCATACAGCCATGCTTTTAACACACATTAGTTTTATGCCGTCTTTTATCTTCTTTCAGTATTTTATTGTGCATACGCCTATGCAATATGTATCAGTATTTCTACACCCTTATTAGACTAGAAAGAATCAGAATGGCCCACTACACATTTTCTGCCAAGATTTTATTTATTTATTTATTTTATCATGATCCGTGTTCTTATTGCAGATGGTGCAGATCACATTTAATTCCTGGTCTGTGAGTTCTCCTCACCTCCATTTGGCTCTTTGAGGAGCTGACTATGGCTGCATCTGATGATATACATAAAATCTCTGTTCTTCCTTATCACAAACCAACAGCTGCTAGCAGCCACAGGGTCTTTATTAGCTGTTAATAATACTCTGCCCACAGTTCACACTCTGGGGATCCAAGTAGTGATTGGCAGTATTTTGGCCAGGCTGATCATTCTGAACCGATATCCTGCTGTGCCTTGATAATAATAAATGAGGAGTAATTGAACAAGTAGTCAGAGGTAATCATTGTGAACAGTTCTTTTTTGCAGATGTGGCAAGTCCCCGTGCCCGGTTTGTGGTTTCAAATTATTGTTATTTCAAATTATATTCTTAAAAAATTTATGTTCTTAAAAAAAAAAAAATCATACAGTCAGTGAATAAGAATCTAACAGCTTATGAAGGACCTTGTACACCTTTGAAAGCATTGAGTTTACTGGCACAGCTGCCATCACATATTTCCATCAGCAGATGGCGATGTTAACTTTCTGCTAGGATGCAGCAGCTTGACAAAGGTTAGCGAGCACACAGCCAACCCAGTGCAATTACTGCAGCCCATGGCAACCAGCACAAATGAATTAAATGCTGATGTCATAGATGCTTAAATATAGTTTTATAGTGGTGTAATTGAGGCAAATTAAAGCTGTATTAAGTCAAAAAATATCTATTATCATTTATTGTCATTATATTTAATAACTTAACATTTCATACATTTTCACATACATTTTATAGCAATCAATAGGCTTCTCTGTTCATCAGCGTCTGTCCAAATCTCCCCTTGCAGCCATTTCCTCCACGTTTCACTGTTTCATGAGATGTGTGGAGTTCAAAATGTAACTCAGTCACATTGAACCTTGTACACATTTGAAAACACTCAAATGTGTTCAGTTAATGCTGAGTTAGTGATACAATGTAGCATTTTTAAAAATGATTTTACTCTAGTGCCTATAATATATTAGTTTTTATTCAAAATGGCATTTTTGTGTAAATTCACATACACTTGTCTTATTCATATTATGTATTTAATAGAAAAACATAAAGAGAGTAACACTTTTCAGGGTTTCCACTTGGAAAGCAGCCATTTTTTAGCTTTCACTTAGATTCTAACAGAAAGTAAAACCCTCCTCCCGTGGAGAACGGATGCAAATTGAAGAAAAGGTGAAATGAGGGCCATCATTCATCTGTCTCTCCGCCTGGCAACACTGAGCTCACAGATAGTGCTGCAAATCAGAGACGAGCGAACACAGCTGGATGTGTTATTAAATGAATCACTGTTTTATAAGTCTCAAGATTTCTGGACATGCACCCTGGTGCACCATGCTGTTGTCATGTGGATAGAATTATTAAATGACACAATGCTTTTTTAGTGCACAGGCTAAGCA
>JASGAU010404171.1:0-15736 GCA_030220045.1 Australoheros facetus | reverse complement strand
TCTTTATAGGTCACAGAGTGCTAAACCCCTTGGACGCGCTGACACTTTGCACCTCACAATTCATATGTAGCGCAACCTACACACTTGGGTTTGGGATTTTTTTATTTTTAAAAAATGTTTTGAATCATATTTAATTTTCTTTCCACTTCACAATTGTATACCACTTTGTGTAGGTCTTTCACATTAAATTTCATTAAAATATTATTATGTTTGGTGTTGTAATGTGACAAAATATCGAAAAGTTCAAGGGGTATGAATACTTTTGCAAGCCACTGTATATTGTGATCTTCCAGTTAGAAAATCCATCAGCCTCCGTATCATGCCAACATCAGTGTAATTAGTGCATATTATTAGTGTTGTAAAGTTTTAATGTGCAGTGATATTTCAATGAATTATAGACTAGAGGTCAATCAGAGGATTGTTGGCAGCAGCGTCCCCACCACCACCAACATCCACAGCAGCAGATGCAGGAAAAAGAGCCTCTATCTCAAAAGAGCTTGCTCACTCAGCACACACACTCTTTGTCACCCTACCCTTGGGTAGGAGGCTGCAGAGCATCAAGAACAGAACCACCAGATTGAGGAACGGTTTCTTCCCAGAGGTTGTAAGACTGTTGGACTCCCATGAAGTTACCTTTGGCTGGGAGCAGCCAAAGGCAACAAACATGAGAAAATACTTGTCATTGCATTATCCAATACACACTTTTTTTCTTATTTACACTTGATACTTTCCTTATTTATACTAAATAACACAGTAAATAAGTTTTGGATTCCTTGTTTTTTTGTGATATCATTCTTGTTGGCCTTTAATCAGGTCCTGCGTGCAACATTTCGTTCATGTGAACAAAAAATAAATAAATAAATATATTTGAACTTGAATAGAAAAAAAATTATCTAAAAAGAAATCTACATAATCGGACCGATGTAATCAAAAGACAAACAACCAAAGAAAAAATTTGTTGTCAAAGTACCGGAAAAAACAAGTCAAACATAAAAAGTGATCATCACAATAAATGTTTGGGACAGAAGAAGAAAGTAGTCGGGGTCACGTGACGGGGTCCAGCGTCTTTTTTTTGGTCCATTTTGGATGGTAGGAGCTCCGTGCAACCCAAAACAAAAATGACCAAACTGCAGTTTTTAAACGTCTTTTTGACTGAGCGTCTCATGCTTGCTGCGCAGGAGATTTACAAATCTGTCGAGGACACGATTTTGGAGTATCAGGAGGAGATAGCGATCAGGGAGCGGGAGAACGACCATCTGAGACGCAGGCTGCGAGACGCTGGAATTGAAATATGGCCAGGTTAGCTTCACTCCAAGCTAACGGTGCAGTCGCGACCCTTTCTGCACCATTAGCCGAGTAGTAGGCAGCGGAATTGACACAACGGCGTGAAGGACAGATACATCAAAGATGATAAATGACTGCAGAATAATTCCGACTAATTTCTAAGCAAGTCGAGTTTGGCCGCTGACAAGCTAGTAGATGTTAGCTGCTGTTGTTGTTGTTGTGAAGCGGTTAGCGCGATAGCAACCTTTGTTCGTTAGCCAGCCTGCTAGTCTGCTAGCCTGAGTTAGCACTGAGCTGCATCTGTATTCTTGTATTTATGTTGACGAATTCATTGGACAGACGCATAAATTGTCTGACAGGGACATATGCTGGTAAACAAACAAACAAAAACACACAAGGGATGTGTCAGTAGTGTTTGTTTACCCCAGTCATAAACCCCTCATTCACAAACACCCATAATTAACCCTGCTTTCAGTATTGGCAAAGGTGCCATTAATTATTATAAATGTAGATACTTAAGGCATTTTTAATTTTGGGTACTTTTGTCTGCATTACACATTAAAAGTAATGATTGTGTTTTTGTTACCAAATGTTCAAATTAAATCCACTGTAAATTATTATAATACATGACTTACAAGTCTAATTGATGCTTTATAATCAAATCAATTAAATTTTAATTATATATGGAAAAACCCATAACTTTTTCTAATAGTTGTCAAACCACATCTTTATCTATTATATATATTGAGGTCAAAACATGTCACTGGGGGTACAGGGGAGGTAGTCAAATGTTGACTTTATGGGTGAAAGTTTTAAAATCATCAGTTGCTGAACAGCTTCTTATATCTTACTGTTCCAGAGCCTGTGGACAATAACCACCAAGGTCCGATTGCCTTTAGTTTTTAGGGGAGAGGGGTCACTGAGAGAAGTTGTTGGGACGATGACCTCAGTTACCTGGAGGGAGGCAAAATATGGAGTCAAAAGATCTGTAATAATTATATACACTGGAGATACAAAAGGTAACCATGTTGACCATGATGGGACCTTAAAATTAGTAAACTTTATCTTTACCCTTGTGGCTAGACTACTTATGTACACTGTATTTAATGTCTTTAGGCCGTAATCATGCAATTATTGGTCATAAAACCAGATGTGTAAGAATGTAATTTGACACCTCTGCACTGGTTCTGATCAGGTCAGATTTTGACATGTAACTCAGTTTAGCTATTTTTTAACATTTTCTGTTAGTTTTACTTAACAGTGTTGTAAGTTCAGTGCTTTGCTTGAAGATTGTATTTACCATTTTTGGATGTCCCAGTTGCTCTATAACCTCAGTACCATTATTTCTTCAAGTGGTTCACTTGAGGAACAAGTCATTTTATATTTAAATTTAAACGTCATTAACAAACTGTTACCGTATTTTTTTCAATGTAGTCAGTGATTTTATCTGACCAGCTTACTTCCATTGTCTTTTCAGACCGTCCATCCATGGCATTGTTGGACGAGGAGGATGGTGAGCATCCACGACGTGAGTGGAGTCCCAGCATGGGGCATGAAGAGCGTATTCCTATTCAGATCAAGGACAAAAGAGATTTGCGGACCAACCAAGGAGATGATCAACTTCGTGGACATGGTTCTTGCAGCACACCAGAGAATATGTTCTCTCCTCCTCGTGTTGCAAATGAATATCCCCAGGATGGCCCCCACACATCCAACCTCCCACAGAATCAGGGTGTGGAAAACAGGGAAAGGGATCCTGGATCTCGAGGTCCCCCAAGGCATGTGAAGGCAGAGAGTGGAGGTGGCCACAGAGGGTCTACTTCCTCCAACAATGGCACCCAGCCTCTTGCACCAGTCAATCCGAACTGCTCAAATGAGAACAACATTGACATAATTGGGGTGGAGAATGGCGGACAGATGGTTGGTGCTAAAGGAGCTGGAAACGGAGCGAACAGAGGACAGGCTTCTCACATGCGTAACCAGGGAGCCAATGCCGTGGACTGCCCTCACCAAAAGTCCCCCCTACAAGGCCACATGTCTTCTTTCTGTTGCAAAGTTTGTGGTGAGGCATTTAGTCACATCGGTCACTTACACGTGCATGTACAAGTTCACACTCGGGAAAAACCTTACCGCTGTGGAGTATGCGGAAAATGCTGCAGCTCCTCAGGCAGACTTCAAGAACACCAGCGTAGCCACACGGGAGAAAAACCATTCCGCTGTCAGATTTGTGGAAAGGGCTTCACACAGATGGCTCACTTGAAGGTGCACATGAGGATCCATACGGGAGAAAAGCCATACAGTTGTCCCGTGTGTGGCAAGTGCTTCAGCCGCTCTGACAAAATCAAAAGGCATCTTCAGACCCATAGCCGTGAGGGAACATATTTCTCAGGGCAATGATGCAAGTGTTTTGTTATACAATCTGTTGTGTGAATCATGATAAACTTTTCTATAAAAAGCTAAAATTGCTGCCATTAGGATGAGTTTTCAAGATCTAGGAATCCTGGAGAACATTTTTTTCTAACCTAATCTCAGTCCATCAATAGAATTTATATTAGCCAGTTTAGTTTGTTGTTTAATTAATTTTGTGCTTGTCACTGAGTATTAAATCTTAGTTTGAGTTATTAGTTAGACTTTCTGTAATATCTAGCTTTCCTTTAGTCAAATAAATAGCAAGAAGTCTTCCACGCACACCTTGAAGCTGAGATGCATCAAGAATTGCAAGAATGTCCAGCACAGTCACAGCTTATGAGCAGCTTGTCACTTCACGAGTCCCTCATGTAAACAGTATTTTATGACATAGAGCAATGTATGCATAAAATCATCCTCATTTTATTAACTAACAAGAGAGGTGATGGATACAATTTGGCAAATGAAACCTGTGTGTTAAATAGTTAAAACACTGCCAGTTTTTGGTTTCTTTTTAAATGTAGCATTTTCTAAAAATAAAAACAGTTGCTGAAATGCACTGTAAACTGCAGACCTGGCTGATACAGAAGGAAGAATGATCTAACATTTATCTCCAACAACTTTATTGTCTAACCATTTTTTTTAAATTGGTGCTGCTAAATGCTGCCATCTCACATAAGCCCTTCTGAGACATGTGATACATAACATTGCTTGCCTTATCAATCTGTTGAAGCCACGGCATCTGTCATTTAAATGTGGACTGGTTTTACGTTCCTGCAACTCACTGCTTTGACTGCTGTGATGTGATGGAGAGTGCCATCATTCATGCACAATATTTCCCTTATGTGCAAAAGATTTGTTGCACTTGTGGAAACAAGTGTTGTCTGCATATAGAACTTTTATGTCTGTCATTGTTGTCAAGAGAAGAGCCTCTCTCTGTGTTGCAATGCAAGATGGTAAATGGAGTGGTTCTTATATAGCGCTTTTCTACTCAGAGCACTTTAAGTGCTTTATACAACATGCCTCATTCACCCAAGCACTTCCTTCTACAGCTAAGTGCTTTCTATCTAACATTCACAAACATTCATAAGCCAATGAGAGAACAGTATCTTGCCCAAGGATACTTTAGCATGCAGAGTAGCCAGGAATCAAACCACTAGCCTTCCGATTCGTAGGTGACCTGCTCTACCGCCTGAGCTACAGCCACCTGAGTGCTGAGATGCTGCTGAGAGAGCCGCACCCTTACCCTCTCACACAGACTTATCTGTTTTGGATTAGGCATACCTAAAATATATCATAAAGGGATTTCTATTGAGCTGAGTAACACTCTAAGAGCACAGGAGACATGCATTTTGCTATTCTTGATTTTGGGTATCCAGTGATGTGACTGGATGCATTTCAGACTTGTGCACAAAGGACCACGTTACAAGGTCTGACTTAGTGAAATTGACTTCTACAGAAGACTTTAAAAAAATGACCAAGGTGCATGTTAATGTATGAAGCCGACATGTTAACGTGTGTGCATGTTTGGCTCTTGCTAGTGCTTCATGATGTTGACTAAGAGGAGGATAAATTGCCAGGAGAGTGCTCCACTATTTTGTGAAATAATGTGAGATTCTGTAAAATACCACTGTTTCTGACCCACCATTTAGGAATTTTGTGATTTATTTTTTTATTTTTAAACAACATGCACTATTGCATTAGTCCTGGATGATGCAGAAATCGACTCTATGACAGGCCCAGGCAGTATTATCAGAAACTGTGTGTGTGGTTTTTCAGGGATTTCATTCACAACGGTAATCATTTAAATGTGAGCAATTTTTGGAGTGGCCTCCCTCTGTTGTAGTTAGTTTTCAAGAATTATGGTTGGTTTGTTGCAGAGTAAAGTCTTTCCTCTTCGGATCTTTGATTGAGCCCTTCACAGCAGATCCATTACTTCCTCCTCTCAGGATTAATGCTGCATTCATAACTACAGGACATTTGAGAAGTATTAATTATGACTTGAAAGAGTTTTGGTAAATTGAATTTCTCTCTGCTTGTAGCTGAAATAAATACAATCCGTATATCCTGCAAAGAGACGAATCAGAACAGAAGAGTGGTCTTTTCAGAGTGTGTCAGAGCTCAATTGCTTAAAAGGACCTGTATCATTTGGCCCTCTACGTGTTATGAATGCAGCATGAAAGAAGAAAAAAAACTCCAGCACATCTCAACTGACCAGCAGCCCTTCACTCACAGTCTTCTCTGGGACATCTTTGTTCCCCTGCACATACATTATACTGTACAGTGTTGTATCGATATGTATTAAATGTTATTTTTTAATAAAGTAGTAATTGAGTATCATTGCAGTTGTCTAGTATTATATATACCAAAGTATTCTACGAAAGATTATTTTCATAGCCATTTACATCAAGCATTCAAAGGTACACTAAAAAGAAAAGGCCCTGACAATTCAACATGTCAAGTGAACTTGATTCAGTACATTTTTGAGTTTTTCTCAACTTTTACTGACTTTACTAACAGTTCCACATTCAGGCAACAGTTCTGGCAATGTTAATTCTCTTGTTTGGCTAATTATAATATTCCTGTGAGGTAAAATTCTAGCCTCAATGGCATGCATTTCTATCTTCAAATAACAAGTTCCTGTTGTGTAAACTGCTGCCCAGGATTTGAATGCATAACCTTTCATCAATGGTTTTGGTGCATTCCTCACTTCAGGAATGTCATTCTCAGCACTTTTAATGCAGTTCAAACAATTTTTCATAACCTATACTCACCTGTGCAAAAGACACAAACATCAAAACCTTTTCATGCCAAAAAAATTTTGCAAAGTCAGTCAATCACTTTAACTCTTTTATCAATAACTTACTGACTGGAAAGAGTACTGCAACATTTCAGGCCTAATGTAGAACAAAAATGAAACATGAAGGATTTATTTGAAACTTTGGACAGTATAATTCCTGAAACTGAAACTGATGATACTTGTGAAAATATGCACGAGAAAACAGACATTGAAAATATCTGCAGTCTGAGAACATAGCACCGACTGATGTAATAGGCATGCCACTTCAACTGCTCGTTTTCCAAGTATCTAATCAGCCAATCACAGGCCAGCAATTTAAAAGTATTAATATGGAGCAAAATCTCTGATTGATGTTTCCAGCACCTTATTGAATCTATGCCATGAAGAATTAAGGCACCTCTGAAGGCAAAAAGTGGGGTTCAGCTCAGTACTACCAAGGTGTACCTAATAAAGTGGTCGATGAGTGCATATGTGCAGTATACGCTTGTGTGTAATTAGCAGTGCTATGACATGCACGTATGACACAAGACTAGGTATTTCTGTTTGTTTCAACTACACCTCTTCTTAGAACATGTTTATACTGTATTGTTTTTCAGTTGAAGGGATATTTCACTGCTACCACTGCTCTTTCATACATATTTGAAAAAATGTGAAGTAATGAAGTAATTTGATTGAAAACACTAATGCAATGCTGGACAATGTTAAGGAAGATGAGAGATCCAGAGTCCTGACTGACAAAAATACAAGCTGTTTTGTTTTCTGAGTTGTGAGATTCAGGTGAGAAGTGCATCAAGACAGTAATATATGTCTTTAGAGGTGAAGCATGTGTGTACAAAAACAATGAGAAAGGCTAATGCAGGTGGGGTAAGTGTGTTATGGATTTGAAAATCCTCCATCCAAACAAACATATCTTGAGCTGCAGTTACATTTGTCTTTTATTATATTTATTACCCTGTGCATGCATTTGAGGGAGCTTGGTCTATTTGTCTTAGCTCACCATCAGTGTGATGACTTACCTGGAGGAAGAATAGAGCACATCACAGCACAGTATGCTGTGCTTTTCTTACTATTACATGATCAGTAAAATGTGTAGTTGTCTTAGTTACAATAATACAGTTTATAGTACAAAACAAATAAAAAGTGACATGTCTACAATCAAGACCTTTTAAACAGCATGTGGGCATTCAGGCTGTCACAATGTTTAACCTTGTTCTCAGTAAAGGATCCAATCATGCCATCTTATTTTGTAGTAACACATTCACAACACCTGGTGGGGTACTTTCCATGCGAGTGCTGGCCATTAGTTTGATGGCAAGAGTGTAAAATGTGAATGTATATCTCTGAATATAAGTACATATTTTGGTCTTTTGAACTTTTATAGATCAAAAGCAATTCATTATTTATCAGGTTCATTAATTATGTAGGTTTTTATATAAAAACCTACATATACATGTATTTGCAGTCTTTTTCTACAACACTTAACCATATTAGTGGGGTGATACAATCGCAGAGAGCTATAACACCAATAAGGTTAAACTGGAACTGCAACAAGATGTTTCCAAAGGCAAGGAGTATTCACTCAGTCTTGTGATATTTATCGCAGTTGTAACATCTCTGCCTGTATGTTAGGCATGTCTGCCAGCAGCCGTGAATATTGAGAGTAACTTCAAAATCAAGGAGCCCTTCTGCAGCAGATCGATTTTGCACACCACACTGTGATCTTCAGTGAAAGTGCAAATCTCGTCAAAGTGCAAAGAGGAAACACTTATTGCACCCAGCAGGAAGATCACAGATGTCCAGTGATATGATGCCAGGAGACTGGGGGAGATGTAGCTGATATTTTGCATTTTATTTGCTCATATCAAATTTCAGTAATAATACTGAGGTACTAAAGAAGGCCAGTCTGGAATGGAAACCCATTTGCTCTCTTATTGAATGATTATATTAGCCAATCACTGGCAATCAAATCTCAACTCTTGTGCAATCAGCCGACAGAGTCAAATGTTTCGCTGTACAACCGGTGTAAAAGAACTCAACTCCTGTCATGCAATCAGCAACTGTGATGGCTCTTTTGCCTGCTTCTCTTTGCCAGGTGCTTATACAGAAGTATCACTTGTTGAGTGTGGTAGTGTGTGAGCACATAAGTTACCATTCCTCATACTTACCGTTAGAGTTTTTTTCAGATGCTTTCGTGCATTTCTCACATCAGGATCATCATTCTCAGCACTCTTAATGTTCTTGAAACATTTAAGGCATTTCTAATAACACAGACTCACCCATGCAAAAGACACTGAAACAGTCAAAACTTTTTCACATATGTTAGAACATGTAAAGTCACTCAATCACCTCAGGTCTGTGATCGATGAATAAAACCCGTTTCACCACCATTTTAAGACTAAGACACCAAATGGTTTCATACTTTCATCAAAACCTTACTGACTTTGAAAAGAATACTGCAAAAATGTAGGGTAGAAAACATTCAGAGACAAAAATGAAATGGGAAGAATTTATTTCAAATCACTGAAACTGAGAAAAGCAAGACGATGCATGTGAAACTATCTTCTTCTCCTTCCTGTTTTCTTCTTCTTCTTTCAGCTGCTCCCTTTAGGGGTCACCAAAGTGGATCATATGCTTCCAGCTCACCCTATCCCTAGCTGTATTGGTCCTGGGTCTGTTATCCAGTGTCATGAGTCTTTTGGACTTTGACAGGGTTTTTTTTTTTTTTTTTAAATGTAACTATTCTTCATGATTCCTGGTTTGTTTAATGTTTTGTATTTATTTAATATATTCTGTAAAGTACTTAGTTTGCTGATAGTTCTTAGTTGCTTCAGAGTTTAGTTCCTTCCTCAGCATCCCATCCTCTTGTATTCAGTGCATTCATGTTTCTGCATTTTCCCTGTTTAGTAATCTCACTTCCTGTTTTATTTTTAGAATCAGTGCCTGGCAGGAGGAATTCAACATCCAACATCCTTTTTCCAGTGTGTCCACTATCCCTCTTCTGCTCGACCTGAGCTGTCCCTCTGATATACTCATTTCTAGGCTTTTCCATCCCGGCCTTGTTTTTTCATACATATTTTTTAAAAAGTTGGAAGTAATTTGACTGAAAACCTTTTGTGCAAACCAAGGTTTTATTTTTATGTTTATTTTGTCTTACACAATATATAAATATAAGATGTGAACATGCTCATTTTTAGCACAACCGCTATTTTACATCCTCAGTCCCAGGGCAGGTCACATAAAACTATTATATACAAAAGACATGTAGACATGCAACAAAAAGCACATATATAAATGATAAATACAAATAATAAAATAACACCAAGTTGCATTAATATGACTACAGATGCCCACTGTGGACTGAGTTCTGGCCATCCCTTGAGACCCCACTTGGCTCTGCTCTGGGTTTTACCCTGATTTATAGATAGCAATACTCAATTATCTTTTAAAATACACTTCTAGTAACAATAGTAGAAGCATGGTTTTTCTGTACACCTCAAGAGTGATTGCAGCTTGTATTGTCAGACCTCTGTTTAGAAAATATTTTCAGAAACACACCGTGGTTTCCCAGCATCCTGGAAAAATTACTTTTCTCTACATTCACTTGGTTCTTAAGATCTAAAAATACCGGGGGCTTATCAATAATCTACAAGCTAATGTGTTTCTTTGTCTGACCGCTGTTGATTGATTGAGAGAACAGAGAGATGAGGGAGTTCTCCAGGGAACATTTATATGCTGATAGATCTCAGGTTTAAATATTGCATAAGGGAGGGGCTGATCTTTAGCTGTTATAAAGTCTGTGGTCAGTGGCTGCTTGTAGGTTAGAAGCTGCAGCTAACAGAAATGGGTATTAGTCAATAAAACCATGTAATGGGCAGAGCGTGAAACGTGGCTGCAAAGAGATCTGTTTTTTTATAAGGAAGAGAAAGAGAATAATTCAGTCAGTTTTATTCATAAGTGTCTGCTATGGGTTCGTAAACGGGTCTCTGATCAACATTTCAACCTCATAACAAAATGAGTCATTGCTCTCACTGATTAAAAACACTTTAGGTTTAGAATTTGAAGTGGCCAACCTTTAACAAATGAAGCTAAGATACAGAAAAGAGAAGATGCTGCCATCTGTCCCAGAATATATAAGACTCAGATTTGAGTCACAGATCTGTTGTTGGACCGCCACTGAGAAACCAGAGGTAAGCAAAAAAACAACAAAACACACACAAACACTGGTGCGCTTCCACTAGTTTCTTTGTGTGAATGTGGTGACCTGTTCCTGTTTTTGTCACAGTCACATAAGTCAGCTTTGTGTGGTAGGTATACACATTCTCTGGACATTGATTCAGTTTTCCTTCACTTCACAGGAGCAGCATTCATCTTGTCAGAGTAGTCTGCAGGGAGTCTGTAGCAGAGATCTGACTTTCTGTAAGCACAGTCTGTGCTGTTATTGCAAATTAACACTGGAGTAAAAAACGTCATGGTTTACTATGACAACAACAAGAATTTATTTAACTTCAAAGCAGTTTTATGGTTGCCTGTCCTTGCTGCCATGGAGTGAAAGGCAGGGTACACCATGGACTGGTCACCAGTCTATTGCAGGGCCAAGATAAGAGACAGACAACCAATCACTCACATTCACACTAATTTAGAACCACCAGTTAACCTAACATGCATGTCTTTGGACCATGAGAAGAAGCCCGGGTGCCTTGATGGAGCCCATGCAGACACCTTTCTAATACCATGTTGGACCCACTTTTGCCTTCCAATTTGTCTTAATTCTTTGTGGCACAGATTCAACAAGGTGCTGGAAACGGTCCTCAGAGATTTTGGTCCACGTTGGCATGATAGCATCACACAGTTGCTGCAGATTTGGGAGCTGCTCATCCATAATGTGATTCTCCTGTTCCACCACATCCCAAAGGTGCTCTACTGGATTGAGATCTGGTGAGTAGGAGGCCATTTGATTACAGTGAACTCATTTTCATGTTCAAGAAACCAGTTTGAGATGATTTAAACTTTGTGACACAGTGCGTTATCCTGCTGGAAGCAGCCATCAGAAGATGAGTACACTGTGGTCATAAAGGGACGGACCTGCAAGAATACTCAGGTAGACTTGCATTTTAAAAAATACTTAGTTGAGGCCCAAAGTGTGCTAAGAAAATATCCCCCACATTATTATACCACCATCCTGATACAAGGCATGTTTTTATGTTGTTCACACCAAATTCTGACTCTACCATGTTGAAGAAGAAATTGATACTCATCAGACCAGGTAATGTTTTTCCAATCTTTTATTGTCTAATTTAGATGAGCGCGTGCAAACTAACAGGGGTGACACCCAGTGTGGTCTTAGCTGCTGTAGCCCATCTGCTTCAAGGTTTGATGTGTTGTGCATTCAGAGATGCTATTCTGCATACATTGTTGTAAAGAGTGGTTATGTTGTCTTTCCATCAGCTGAAGCAGTCTAGCCATTCTCCTCTGACCTCTGGCATCAAAAAGACATTTTCAGAACTGCTACTCACTGGATATTTTCTCATTTTCAGACCATTCTCTGTAAACTCTAGATATGGTTGTTGGTGTCAGCCCATCTGACACCAACAATGATCAAAGTCTTTTAATTCACCTTCCTTTGTCATTCTGATGCTCCGTTTAAACTTCAGTAGGTCATATTGACCATGTCTACATATCTAATATACTGAGTTGCTGCCATGAGATTATGTGATTAGACATTTCTTCAACAAGCAACTGAACAGGCATACCTAATGAAGTGGCCAGTGAGTTTATACTGCATTTTTCATGCTTATTTGTCACAGTAATAAAAAGCAGAAAAGACAGTTTAATCAGCCGTACTTACATATATCATAAGGATATATGCAACCAAAATAAAACAAATCATTATTGTACATGCCAGCCTTGCATCTGTATGCACTGTACAACCCCATGATAGAGGGATCATATTGAGTCTCTTATTCTGACCACCAAACATCTGAACTTCCTGTCTTCAAGTACATACACTGTAAACACCCTGTCCTATCAAGTGATACTGAGTTATTTCCTTGTAAACATGACATTTCTGGTGAACTACACAAAAACAAAGAGAAGAAAAACATTAATTTCTCATGCTTCGCATATCCTGCAGCTTTTTTTTTGACTGCTCTATGCCATATTGATCTGTTTCTCACTGAGAGCAGGCAGCAGGATTACATCTGTGGTGGTATGATCCTGCTTTTATCTTAAGACACAACGCTGCCTCTGGAGGAAATTAAGGCATACATTGTACTCTGGCAGGAGCTTAAATGACTTCAGAGCCAGACAAAAAATAAATAAAAAATCATAAGCCTGCATAAGGAGTACTTCCACAGAAACTAAATAAGTCAGTAAATTTTCTTTATGGTACTGATGTGCCCCAGGGTGGTGGGTCATTGCCTAGAAACAAAGAAGACTGTTGTTTGTGTGTATGAGGATTATAGATTTTTACATACTGCAATTAATAATTTAGGTATGTACTTGTTAGCGCTGCCTCCTCACAGTAAGAAAGTTCTGGGTTTGAATTTGCTGGGCTCCTTTCTGTGTGGAGCTTTTCTCACAACCCAGAGACAGTCCAGTAGGCCCAACAGGCATGCTGGGTTAATTAGTGATTCTAAACTGGCTTTAGTTGTGAATGCAAGTGTAAATATTTGAATGTCTCTTTGTGATTGTACTTAGTAACAAAGGATGTACAACTACGGTAACCGAAATTTCTTTTCATAGGTCACTGAGGTCAAAGTCTCTCGTACTAAGACTATAAAGAATTGTGGCTTTAAACTACTATGAGTTACCATGTGGACTATATATAATCACTTGGAAAATCCATAATGAGCATTGCAGGGGATTCATTTGTCCATAATAGGATTACAGACCTCAGTCACACATGAATGCCAACAACAATACAGTAGGTACCCACCTGACTTTTATTTTTTCCTCTTGCTGTCAGCTTTGGGAAAGCACTTGAGGGAGAAGCTTGAATAAAAAGGCACTAACTATAGAGGAGTGATTCAAAGGCTCAGAGGGGTGAAGCAGAAGAATCAGAATTAACTTTATTGACCAAGTATGCGTACACATACAAGGAACTGGGCTCTGGTTATTTTTTTGCTCTCAATGTACATAACAGAATAGACAACAGACATTACCAATGATAGTGACATGACACAGACAATAACAACATGTATCGCATATGTGCAAAGATGTTGGAACAAATTATGGAATAAATAACTGATGGATAACTTGTTGTACAGCGAAACAGAAGAGTGGAAATATGAGCACATTTGTGGAAAAAAACCCAGACACAAAGTTAGAGAATCACTGTTGTGTAGGAATGTCATAGTTTGGAATAAATCCTGAGTTTAACCTGTGGCTGTGAGTATTTCATGGATAAAGTTAGGTTAAACAGTGGGATAGCTTGGGAAATAAACAGTGTGCAGGGGTGACTGACCTCCCTGGCTGCTTTTGTGATGACCTCAAATACTAATTTGAGAGAGCAGATCTTTACATAGGAATGAACTAAAGCAACACAGGGAACAAAAACTCTGTCTTCTAAATGAACTCACAAAGACTAACACTGGGTTAGTCCCTGTGAATAAAAAAAAATGTCTAGATGAAAAATGCCTACTTGCTATATGTTTAAGAGAGAAGAAGTGTCATTGTTTCTTTTGTAACCATGTTTTTTTTTCCTGTGGCTTCTGCGCTCCCCTGCCTGTGTCTCCTTGTTTCTCTGTATTTATTTGTTTCTACCTGTTCCTGTTTTATTTTGGATGTTATGTCATTGTGGTTTTCACTGTTAGTTCATCCTGCCTTTGGTCTGGTTCCACTCTCTTTGGTGTCTGAGATCACCTGCACCTTATTGCCCTTCTCCCTGTTGTGTATTTACTCTGCTAACATGCTTCACATCCTTGGTTCCTTAGATTATGTCTCTCCTTTGGGTCTAACCTCCTCCCAGCGAGGATGTGAGAGGAAGTAGTCTTTGGTCACTTATTTATGATATGCTGCACAGTTTCCTGTCAAAACACAAGTTTTTATTTTAAGTGTCTAAAACACAAGAGGCCTTTATTCACTGATAAGTAAACTTATTAACATAGTTATTAAAATTACTGTTTGAAAGTAACTTATTAAAATTTCTTTGTAATCTTTGTATTCGTTATGATTTATAAGGCTATTTACATTATTCTTATCTGAAGAGTAATACACCATGTCTCAGAATATGTATCACTCCTAAAATAAAATAAAAAACAAAAAAACTAATTGCTATGACACCACAACACTATGCAATGAAATTACATTGTACATTTAATGTGTTAGGTTTGTTTAAAGATATAATATGCTGCATTCCATGTAATTGTTATATTATCTGTTCACCTTCACACACAAGACTGCAATATAAGCACAGTGGTGAAAAAAAAAGTCTATGATCTTTATCAGCCATCTGATAACACACATCTGTGTTTCCGTGCAGTAGGCTCCTCCAGAAGCCTCTATATCTCTTCCATGTGCAATTTAGGAATTTGAAGATCCTTCATGATGGCAGAGAAAGAACAGCTTCAAGGTCATGGAGGGAAAGAGGATGTGGGAAAGTATAAATTAGCATTATAAAAAGCACCCGTGGTGTCTTCTGTCAGAATTTGCCAAATCATCGTGTTAACAGAGATTTTACTGAAGGAAGATATTCCACTTGATTATTCCTGAACTGAAATTTACACTGCCTGGCCAAAAAAAAAGAAGCCACCCAAAAAAAAGGTCACACACTAATATTTTGTTGGACCGCCTTTAGCTTTGATTACGGCATGCATTCGCTGTGGCATTGATTCGATAAGCTTCTGCACTGTCACAAGATTTATTTCCATCCACTGTTGCATTAATTTTTCACCAAGATCTTGCAGTGATGATGGCAGATTCTGACCACTGCGCAAAGGCTTCTCCAACACATCCTAAAGAATCTCAATGAGGTTGAGGTCTGGACTCTGTAGTGGCCAATCCATGTGTGAAAATGATGTCTCATGCTCCCAGAACCACTCTTTCACAATTTGAGCCCAATGAATCCTGACATTATCATCTTGGAATATGCCCGTGCCATCAGGGAAGAAAAAATCCACTGATGGAATAACCTGGTCGTTCAGTATATTTGGGTAGTCAGCTGACCTCATTCTTTGAGCACATAATGTTGCTGAACCTAGACCTGACCAACTGCAGCAACCCCAGATCATAATCCAGGTGGTGACTTTT
>JASGAU010404167.1:4911-14968 GCA_030220045.1 Australoheros facetus | reverse complement strand
CAGGCTGTCCTAAAAGCTCCCTGAAAAGCCTTCAGCTGATCCAAAATGCTGAAGCTAGAGTACTGACAGGGACTAGAAAGAGAGAGCAGATTTCTCCCATTTTGGCTTCTCTTCATTGGCTCCCTGTTGTTGTGATTTGGTGATACATACATAATATTAAATTATTTTGATATTATCTTGAACACGGTCAATATTTATAACAGCTATACTTAAAAAGTGATCTTGCAGCTTAAAAAAAAAGGAGAATTCATCTGGAGTCAGGAATCTGGGTCATCTCAAACCTTAATTTTTGGAGGATGGTTTTCAGTAAACTAGCTGTCCATCATGCTTAAGTTCCTGTTTTTTTCATTATACAGACAGTCATTTTAATGCTCATGAGTCCGTTGGCGCCCATGTGTGAACAGTATGATGGCTTTGATGTGGGAGAGTAGATGAAATGAAGAAGCCGAACAATGTAAGGCTGTAAAAGTACGGAAAAGTACTGAAGACCATCAGCAGTTCTTCCACACACAAAAAAGTATCAGTGATTTGTGAACTGCTGCCTCGTTCGCTGATAACAAAGCAGATGCATTTCCTGTGTGCTGCACAAGAGAGAGCAAACAGTACAGAAACACACTCCAGTTGCTTAATGAAAACCTCAAAGCACAGACATTCACTTCTGATTTGAACCGGGCACAGCTTAACCTTTTTCTAGTGACAAAGCACATTAATCAGCAATAATGTCCCAGTGTCAGTGAAATTGCTGCCGTCCCTTGGCCAGACATTAAAACACAAATACAATATGAAAGGGCAACATTTAAAGCCATTACAGGAGGAAATATGCAAAAACAGAGTAAAAAGCCTTAAAGAATGTGAAAAATGCAAATTCACCAATATACTGGGTAAACATCTGTATCAGCGGTAATTAGTATTTTTGAAAAATGGTGATATGACTTCATATGCAGATACACCTGAAGCTGCAGAGAGAGACTAGTATGCAGACACAATTGCAGCTGAATGCAAAATAATCCACAAATTATCCAACTTCATTAATAGATGTTGAGTTTACTGATCTCTGCTCAGTACATTTTTCATCCAGTCTTTAATCATTATGATCATTTTTGGATTGTGGTTCCATAAATTAAGTTAAAGTCTGAAGGAATTATTTTGCCCACTGCCTCTGTGGTGCTTTTCAAGCTGTTTCAGCACCTCCCACTCTATAATTTGGGAATCTCCAAGCTCCTGTTAAAACGGCAGTAAAGAGTGACCGGCTCTTACAGCTGCGACGTACAGTATCATCATTCGCGAGGGTGAAAACAACATGCATAAACTAGGTGTTAGAGAGCCCAACACATCACTGTTTAAACTGCAACAAAGTTTCTACACATTTTTGCTTGAACAGGAAAAAAAAACCAAAAAAAACTTGCGCTCAGATCTTCAAACAGGACGATTGATGATCTGTCAAAGCAAGACTGTGATCTCAGGGTGAGTCTTAAAAAAAATTTGACAGTTTTAAAATGCCACATAAAACTTGGTCCAAGAATTTCAGTGAGTCCACAACAGCTTGATCTCAATTCCATGAGACAGAATAGCTGGCAGCCAGTCAAGATGCCATAATATTGATGTGGATACCATTAAAAAGACTGGCCGAATGTTCTTAGCATCGGAATACCAGTTTCATCATCAGAAAAGCTTTTTACCTATTATAGTCCGATTTATGCATTTGAAGGATAAACCTGCACCATAAAGCCAAAAAACCTGAAGGGAAGAGGCATCTTCATCTATGACGACAAAGATTGAACGCTACTCCCAGCAATGAAGGCAGACGTTTCAGGTTTCCAACCACCTATCCAATATTCCAGCAAACACAGGCCAAAGTTCAGACTTTCGCTCCTTAAGTTTCCCATTAGGCATAAATAGAGTGCTCTGATAACTTAATCACATCACGTATCTAAAGTAAATTAATCTTTATACACCTTATGGACTACAATAAATCTAAACTTGAAGGCCAGAACTTTAATCCTTTTTTTGGTCTTTCCATCATGAGCAAAAATCAGCATTTCCAAAATTAGGGAAGATCCTTCCCTAAAGTCTGGTAGAAAGAATGTTACTGATGGCATCATTTATCACACGACTTCATCAAAGATGTCCAGAGATCTCAGGATATTTTCATATGGGAAACAATGAAAACCAAAGAACAATTTATAAGGTAAAGAAAAATAAGCAATTTTTAAAAAAAACAGGCTCCAAGAAAAGGAAATAAATCTGTGGTCTTGTACTTAAATTAAATAACTTATGTCCCCAACATGTGGGAAGGGTTGCCATCAACAAAACTAGACTGTTCAGAGGGATCTGTAAGGGATTTATTATTGGATCATTATTTTTCTGTTATCTACTGTAAATAAACAATTGTTCTAAAATATTATACTTCACGAATGTCTGCAGACAAAACCTCAGTTCTCTATTATTCAAAAATCAGCTTACTAATTAAGGATGACATTGTTGCTTTAATAGTCTAGATTTAAAAAACAAAACAATAAATGTAACAAACAAATATATTTCATTCATTTTCAGATTTTAGAAGAAGACTTTATTTGTCATTATATGTAAAAATATAACAAAATTTGCGTTCCAGAACACCCATCCAAGAAAAGACAAACAAACCAGACAAACAGAGGGAGATAAGTGTTCTCGCTGTCACCAAAAGATGGAAACATAGCCAATACAATAGGGTAGGTGAGGAGGAAAAAAATCATCTCATACTTTGCCCGTACCAGGGCAATATATGAGGTTAAAAAATATCTGCACAGCATAGAGCATAACAGCATGGGGAGCACTAGGGTAGGGAGGGGAGGGGCTGTGCCAGCGGAGACGAGTGAGCCAGGAAACTGTGGAGGCAAGCCAGCTTCCTCGGCTAGCAGTTCATGATAATGTTCATGATAAGATGGAACAGCCAACCTTGGGCGCCAGGATACCAGTTCACACAGGTCACAAGGATGGGGCGGGGGTGGGGGCGTAGAGCATCTGTTTACATAACATCTCCAGGAGACGATTTAGATACACGGCCATCCATCCAAGGCCGTCTGAGAGCCAAATTCCAAATGCTACAATTGTTTTGGTTCAGGCCGTCATAACTGACAGACCTTACAGTTTTCTGGTTACCTCTCAGTGGTGAAAAAGCCAATCATCTGAATTTTTGGTTCTACTCCGCCGCGCAGAAACAGACACTCCAACACTCCTCCAGATCTAATCCATTTTGATTCAGCTCTACTGAGTCTGATTGAGTTTGTACAGCTCTGAATCCCTCACAGGCAGCCTTACTAAGGCCCGAACGGCTGCCCAGAACTTACCGATAAACCAGGTTTCCCCAAGTCCAATCAGGAGAAATCCTGGTATCAATAAACCAATACTGTATATGCCACGTCCACAATCGACAGTACAGCCAGGCATGTTATCTTCCATCCTCCACGGGAATCCATAATGTAGCCAGCCGGGTATGTTCCCCTTCTCCCAATCTCCTCGTGATGAGAATTTGATCATCAGTAGTGTTGAGAGACCAGCTGACCAGATCCATAATTTAATTTCCAGTTTGGGGATGTGTGAAGAGACGCTCTAAGCAGCGAAGCAGCAAAAAGCAGGGGTAGATAGGGAGGTTGGGGGAGAAGAGAAAAACCGCTGAGAGCAGGAAGACTGTTTTTTTTTTTTACTGGTGAGTTGTTTGAGTTGGACAGTAAAATAAAAAATACATTAAAAAAATGGACGAGTTAGTCATCTTTAACATCTTTCATAAATTCATAAATTTCCTAGTTTCACATTTTTAATTGTTTTTTATAATTGTTATGATATATTCATCATCAGTGTCGGCACTTACATGATAATATTTTCTGCAATTTTAGAATTATTTACATGGATTTTTAAATGAGCTCAGCTGATTTCTGCCTCAACCTGTAATGAAATTATCATCAAGATTTTATTGTCTGTGGATTAAATTACAGAATTTAAACCAAACCAAACAAAACAAGAAGCATCGTCATAACATCCAACCAGCTCTCAAGGATTTTCCCACTTCCAGTGGAGTGGACGATCCAAACGTTGGTGAATGTTGCCAGAACAATTCAGGGCACAATACTGAATGATAAGTATTTCACCTCTGAAGGCTGCTCCACTGTTTTCTCTTTGTATTGTATCAGTCAAAGCAAAGCGGGAGGCTACAGTGGAGTTTGTTTTCAGCTGCCAGTGTTTCAATTACAGCTATTGATCACTGCAAGGCTCAAGAAAAGGTTGAAAATAAATCCATATTAGAACCCAAGCCAGTGCACCGAGCACTAGAAGACCTGACTAGCCTGCTGCCATCTTCCCTGTTATCACAGGCAGGGTTGTCATCTTGCCTAATATGATGTATGTGTTTTACTGCCGCTTTTCATGCATAAAAACTGTAAATCAGTTCACCTTTCACATAAAACTTCAGCTGGAGTTCATTCTTTGGCTACAACTTTTACACCTTTTTCAAATTGTGGTTTGCCCGCAGAGATCGCCGCCTGTGTGACAGCTGAAGTCCGCTGATAACAAAGGATGGAACCGGCTTTTTAAATGACAGCATCCGTATAACGACTGTCGTTGTAGGACAGGCAGACGCTCCGTGTTAGCCCCATCCCAATCACTTGCACGAATCCTTTGTAGCATAGATTCAACAAGGTGCTGGAAACATCTCTTAGACACTATGGTCCATATTAATAAGATATCATATTGTCAGCATCCATGATGTTAATCTCCAATTACACCACATCAGCACCTGCAGCATTTAAACAGTGCTCAGCTGATACTAAGTGTCCATCCATTCTCTTCTGCTTACCCTTTTCAGGGTCACAGGGGGCTGGAGCCTATCCCAGGTGACACAGGGCGAGAGGCAGGGTACACCCTGTACAGGTCGCCAGCCTGTCGCAGGGCCAACACAGAGAGACAGACACCTATGTGAATTCACACCTATGGGCAATTTAGAGTGACCAATTAACCTAACCCCAGTAACTGCATGTCTTTGGACTGGGGAGGAAACCCACGCAGACACGGGGAGAACATGCAAACTCCACAGCGAGAGGCCAAGGTGGAATCAAACCCAGACCTTCTAGATGTCATTCTAGCTGTGAGGCAGCAGTGCTAACCAAAATATCCCCCATACCGCCACTACCACCAGCGTACAAGGCAGGATGGCTCCATGCTTTCATGACGTTTAAACTAATTTCCCCACCATCAGAATGTCACAGCAGAAATTGAGACTAATCAAACCAGGCAATGCTTTTCCAGTCTCGTCCAATTTTGGTGAGCCCGTGTGAATTGTAGCTTCAGTTTCCTGTTCTCAGCTGAGTGGGACCCAGTCTGATCTTCTGCTGCTGTAGCTCATCTGCTTCATGGTTCAAAAACATGTGCATTCAGAGATGCTCTTCTACCGCCCCGATTGTAACGAGTGGTTATTTGATTTACTGCTGCCTTCCTATCAGTTCAAAGCAGTCTGGTCATAGTCCTCCGCAGAACTCAAATACCTAAGATTTAAGAAGGATAAAACAACATTTTATAAATTTACCTGAATTTTGAAAACGTATTTGCTACTTCACAAATTCGTGATCGCGTCACGAATTTCTCCTGCGTTTATTCACGTGGACATCTATTTTACATTCATCTTACGACGAATGGTGGCAGAGCCCATCTCACAAATGATGGTCTGCTTCTCTTTAGTCCACATTAAAATCTCTCATTAAATGTATTGGCATTAAATTGGGAGCAGATATCTCTGAAATAATCCACAGGTAATAAGGAGTTCCTGACTGACCTGAACTTTTTAAGGACCTGTTGACTGTGTTATTATGTTACTAAGAAACTACTGAAGGACTCATAATGTTGAAGTACTGTAAAGAGTAGTAACAAGTAGTTGCTGTTTTTCAGGTATTAGATCAATTAATCAAATAATACTGAACTAATCAGAGTATTAAGGATTAAATAATGAGGTTTTTAGGTGCTGATGTTCTAGACCTGTTCCTCGCTTGTGCAATAACACGCTGCCATATCCTGTGTCACCAATTTCCTTCAACTTTTTATCATCACCACAAATGGGGTCATTTCTGATTTTTCCATCTCTTTGTTTGTTTTTTAGCAAGATTACTCAAGCAGGGCTTGGTGCAGCTTTGATGAGATTAATTTTTTTTAAATCTTAATCAGATCCAGATATGAATTTGGGGATTTCTACAACAATCCTTTAACAACGCAAGCTGGGATGAGGTCCAAATATCACAAATCAAAAATAAGTAAAGGAGAAAAAAAGAGAAGAAAGAGAGAGAGAGAGATGTTCTCAAGAAAATATCACAAACTTCTCTGTATCCAGGGGGTCAGTTCATGCACGGTGTGCAAAGAACTTTCAGCCTTTGTCGAAGTATGCAGGTTTGGATCGCTCCTATTATTATCAGTTATGTTATCAAAGTCTCGATCGGTTCGTGTTGATAGAAAAACAACAGTTTGGTTCCAACTTGACCTTAAAATAGTTACTAAAGATGTTTTATTTCTTTAAAATGAAGGTTCATTGTGCACGTCATCTGACAAGCACATGAATTCACATGATTTCTGCAAAGAAGTGTGCACTTAATTCACAAACTGCTTTAGGCCCCTTTTCCTGGAAAAAGTCAAAAACAGAGGTACTGTTCAGTGAGGATTTACAGGTTGAATCTACAAAACTCGGGNAGGTTCAGACAGACATGCAGAACTTTAGAGGGAAATAGTGCGAACCTGCTTTTTTCTTGTTTTTCATGTTTCTTTCAGAGCTTTTTTTATTTTGGCTTTCTGTTGCTGCATGTTGTTTAGCAGAAAGAAAACTACATGAAAATGTATGTTTTGTGCATGTGCTAAGCAACTCCAATTTGGCTTCATCCATATTAAAAACATTCAAAGCTCTATTCTAAGGTAATCTAATTTTTAAAAAATGATCTAAGGTGGATATTGCATTATATAGTGATTTTGTCTTAGATGGATGTTTTTGTCATGCAAACTTCAATTGTTAAATAAATAAATAAAAACATGGCAGCACGGTGGTTAGCGCCGTTGCTTCACCGGAAGAAGGTCCTGGGTTGGAATCCAGCATCTGTCCTTTCTGTGTGGAGTTTGCATGTTCTCCACGTGTCTGTGTGGGTTCTCCGGGTGCTCCAGTTTCCTCCCACAGTCCAAAGACATGCAGTCAGTGGGGTTAAGTTAATTAGTAATTCTAAACTGATGATTATCTGTATCTCAGTGTTAGCCCTGTGACAGACTGGCGACCTGTACAGGTGTACCCCACCTTTCTCCCTGCAGCAGCTGGGATAGGTAGGCTCCAGCCCCCCCATGAACCTGAATTGGATAAGTGGAAAAAAACTGATGGATGGATGGATGGATGGATGAAACAAACATCACACTGACATGTATCAGGATTTGTCAGGGGTGCAGAGCGGGGTCATGTTAACAACCCATTAGAATTTGTCTTACATCGACCCCCAGGTCTGTAAGGTCAGCTTAGTGATTCATTGGCCGAAAATTGACAAAAAGGCTCAAAACTTAGTAACTACGATTCCTACAAGTGTGCTTTGTATTGTCAACATGGAAAGCACCTAATATCATGTCACATTTGACCTCTGACCTCACTTTTACATTTCACATCTGTCTTTCTTTCAAGTTAACCCCAAAAATATTTTCTATCTTTAAAGAAAGTGTTGTCTGGGCATCAGTTCAGCTCAGCGTGTGCGCAAGAGACCATCTGCAACATGGCCAGAGCGTCCAGGTTCAAGTCCCACCCATCACCCTGTGCTGCACGTCTTCCCCTCTCTCCCCCTCTACTATCCAATAAAGGCAAAATGCTCCAAGAAATAATTAAAAGAAAGTGTCAAAAGAATAAAAAATAAAGAGAATGAGCTGCCTAGTTAGTTAGAAATATACTGTACGATAATCTTATTTAATAAGCTCAAGTTATTCACAAATCAATACCTATTATCATTACCATTACCAAATGTCTGTCATGCTGCCCTTACCTGATTTTTACTGCACTACAAACCTCTTTAAAAGTAAATACTGCCAGAAAGCGAGCTGCCCTGGCGGAGGTTCGTGCTCTTGGAGTGCTTCCTGTTTAGTAGTGTTTCCAAACCAATTTCAGCGAGCTGCACGCTGCATCAGCACTGAGATCCAGATGCAAGAATTTCTAAGATGTCAAAGCACTCCCCTCCCAGGAGCACAAGTGGGGGGGGGTCAGTGTACAGTGTAATGCCTACTGTATATAGTGAACCACAAACAAATTTAAATATACAATTACAGCTGGGTCAAAAAATGAAAATAGCAGCATAGAGTGCAGCACTGAACACCCTGTGAGGTTGAGGTGGTTTATTTGTCAATGATGGGGTCTCTTGTTAGCCTTACATACAACAATATACGGCATTATGTCGTGTGACTACAAAGATTCAGTGTGGGCTGCAGAACTGAGGATTAAATCTGTAACATTATAAGGACCTGAGCTTAATCAAATCTAGAGTGTTGACTTTATGATGTTAACCGTGGATGTTTTCTGCCACTCGTATATTTACTGAGGCACGCAGGAGATTGTGCTGCGTGTATGAGTGTGTCTGTGTGTACCTTTGCACAATGGTATGGGCTATTTTCATAACTTCTTGCCCTGAGCCAGTACAAATTGCTAATTTCCTCCTCTCTTATGAGAAAAAGAGTTTTGCATTGTTCGGATTTTCCATCTATTTATTGTTATTTCTGACTCCGTTTACATACTTCAGCCAGGCTCATTCACATAATATCAGCCAAGAAAATAATCAAGATTTACTTTTAAAAGGCAACTATAGTAGATAATTCAGCAGAAAACAAGTCAGAATATGAAGTTTTGGAGTGTTTAGTGTTCAAATATAATTTAGATTGTCCCCATAAGGCTGTGATGGATCAAAACTCATTCAGTTACTGGAGCGGCAGGTTCAACACTCGCTGAGGTGGCCTCAAACAAAGCCTTCAGTCATCAAGAGGAGCCACTGAACTCTGCAAATCTGATCAAAATACTTATATATTAAAAAGGTTTTTAGTGATATTTAAAAGACAATGTGGAATTTTACACGACATGGGTCAGGAACAAGTTGCTGCCCCAAGTGGAGGAGTTTTAAGTGCCAGTTCGTTGTGGTGAAGAGAGCTGAGCATAAAAGCGAAGCTGTCGATTTACCGGTCGATCTACGTCCCTACCCTCACCTTTGGTCATGAGCTTTGGGTAGTGACTGAAAGAATGAGATTGCAGATTCAAGCCTTGGAGATATGGCGAAGAGTACAGTCATCCGAGAGGGGCTCAGAGTAGAGCCACTACTCTTCCATATTGAAAGGAGCCAGTTGAGTTGGTTCGAGCATCTGAGTAGAATGCTTCCTGGGTGAGGTGTTCTGGGCATGGGAATGCTGTTATTCCCCTCGGATAAACTGGGGGAGGTGGCTAGGGACAGGGAAGTCTGGATTTCTCTGCTTAGGCTGCTGCTGGATGGATGGATGGATGGATGGATGGACGGACGGACGGACGGACGGACGGTGCAAAGCTTTTGTTAATTTATGGTCCATTGAAAGCAGTTTTAAATTTGATGATGCCCAAAGTGAGTACGACTCGCCCCTTCAGATCATTACAGATTTGGCCTCCAAGTCTTGGAAGACTGAACCATAAAGATCCGTCTTCCAGTAATGACTGAAATTATATGTTCCAGACATGATCAGCTCGCCCCAGGTAGTTTCAAAGCTGTTTGATGAACTGAATGTTGATGCTATGCTTTGCATGAATCCTCATTGCACGTAATTGAAACTGACAATAATGAAAGACAAATCCACAAAAATAAATAAAGTTGTTTTTTCCTAAGCAGGCTTTAATCAGTGCGGTTTAGTCATTTCTTAACCCAATATTAAAACTTTAAACTCTTACATGTTACTTTGCTGGTGCCGTTTTATCTTGTTTGTTTAGCTGAAATACAACTGGAACACAAATGTAACACAGTGACAACAAAGACAGAGAAGCTGAGCCTGGAAGAACTCACCTTATCTCTGAATATAA
>JASGAU010404166.1:0-13210 GCA_030220045.1 Australoheros facetus | reverse complement strand
CACACACACACACACACACACACTCTTTGTCTAAACCCCTCTTTCATCCGTGGGACTAAGAGCGCTTCACGATGTTGAGTTCACCTGCTTTAACTGAGGCAAGGTGCCGACAGACAGGCTGAAAGAAGCGAGAAAGGACAGAGGGAAAGATAGAGAGATCAAAAGCAGGTGGATTTCCCTGACAGAGATGTAGACGCCAGGTATCGTGGGAGAGAACGGGAAGGGAAGGGGGTGAGAGGTCTCACAGGAGAGGGAGGAAATATTAGGCTGGAAGTTGGAAAGTGGTTATGAGTGTATATTCGCCATCTAAAGGGACCTGTAAGGGACAGCTAGGCAGGTTTAAGTGCACAGTTTATCAACAAGGTTTCGTGTTATTGGTGCTCTCTCAGCCCTCGAGAGATGCTTAGCCACTTGGTATCTCATTTATGTGTACTGCATAATCTAATGTAACCATTATGAGTTAGTAAATAAAATTGTTTCATTTCATTACAGAGCTTACTAAAGCCTTTTTTCTTCAACATGGGGTTAGTTAGATCATTTATTCTCTGTGACTCGTTTCAGCCACTGAGGTTTGTGCATGCATATGGTTTACTGAAAATACAATAAAATACTACATTTAATAGAGGTAAGCAAAGAGAGCGAGCAGGTTGATTCGTATTCAGCCACATCTACCAGGTATAAATTTGTGCCTCTGCCTGAATGATTCCTGACAAGCTCTCGAGTGTGTTTTAACCCTGTGTAAAATGCTAGCTACCCTTCCCCTGAGCAAATGAAAAATGAGGGCTTTAACTTGCGAGCGCTGAGATGGAGCCCATATATGAATCCATCAAACCTTGATGTGGATTCATTTGGATCAATTAGGGCCACTCGTTTGTTAGGTGCACATTTTAAGCGATCGTTTCCAGCCCAGACCCCTCCTTTTGAGCAACATCAGACGCTGGAGCTTAATTCAATCCCACTGCCTCTTTAATTGACCAATTTAGCATTGTGCTGACAGAAGCTGTCCATTTAGAATGAAAGATGTGCAGCTAAGGAAATAACAGGCCTCTTAATACCACACAAGAGCAAATAGGAGATTTGTCAATGTTGCCAACAAATGGAGGGAAAGCGATTAGGCTACGCGAGGTTAGCATACAGTGCAGCGAGCCCAAGAGCAGAACTGGGATTTTAGCTTAATATTGTGTCCCAAAGGAAGTTGGAAGAAACAGAGGAAGGGCTGTCAATACTGAACAAAACACCAGATGACATTACTGATGCAAGACAAATGAACGTGAGGTAAGTTAGTCATGCTCGTTGCGTAGCTTGTTAGTGTTTCTTCTCTTGCTAACGATTACTATTTTGAATGTCAAAGAATACCTTTTCTTGTCCGGGGACCAACACCGGATCAGAGTTCATCAAAATACAGTACAACACCAACTTAACACAGCAGGCAACCAGAACCAGACAGAGAACAGTACAATGTGCAGTTAGCAGGTCACACCAGTCAACACATCTGTCGCTGAGCGCCGATAATAACCCTTTATATTAGATTTTTATTTTTTTTTTTATCTTTTATTCATGTCAAATCAACCTTGTTAGTGTACCAGTGACTTTGAAATAATGAGCAAAATATCAGCAGGTAACCACTGCCAACTTTTAGTGACTTTTATGGTTATGCCCTTTGAAATAAAAGATGTTGTCATTATGCGTGCCACCCAAGGCCAGCAGTAGGCCCTGTCTGACAACCCCCTACTGCTCACTCTTTGGTTCCTCGAAGTAACCAGAGCCCCCTGGAACGAGCTGCCTTAGGATTTCAGGGTCTCTATTTCAGGCTTGGTGCACACCCTTTAAGGAAAAAGCCCACCCAGGGCAATTTGAGGACGTTCAATTCTCTTGTCCAGGGGTGGGCTCCTTTCTTCAGACTCCCCAATATCATCCTTATTGCTCCTTCCTGTCACTCCCCATCGCCTGTAGCCACTCAGGGGCTTTGAGCGGCTGGAGACACGCTGCCCGTATGTCCACGCTCATAATGCTAATTTAATCCGTTCATATTCAGATGCTAATGGAGATACGCTAGCTTTGTAGCACCAGTGGGTTAATTTTTTTTTTTTTGCAAGGCCAAACACAATAGACTGATTTCCTCCGCTCTCTTCTCCTCGGCCGGTTTAGAGAGTTAAACACAATCTGCTCTCCTAGTGAGGTGCGTTTGACACTTGTGTACTTAGCAAAATGAGTAATTTATTGGCTACTATTCTTTTCAAATGCGTGAAGGAGAATAATTTAACGGTCCTCTAGAATAGTCTGTCCCATCATTGCCGCATCCCTTTAAAATTTGAGTGGGATTGATAAAACATGTAGGGACTAATGTTTATGCTAATCATTCTATTAATGCACTTCTGAGTGTTTACAAGGAAACAAAGCAATCCACAAGGGCCATTCATTTTATAATTGTTCCAAATGTTTCTGGCTTTCCTCTTCTACCATTTTCTCCATCAAAAAGCTGTGCCCTTTCTTGTCATTAAATTTCATAACTTTTTTTTCTCTCCAAAGAGCACCCTCAATCACACAACAAATGATCCAGACACTGGCCAAGCCACATTAACCATATCAAGAAAAGGTGCTTCATGCGGCCTTATACAGACATCCAAACCCTAATTCATTTCCAGACTATACGCTCTATCTTTATTAAATGGGGGGCTGTGGAATGAGAAAGAGCGTATGGAAATATTTAATTAAGGAGCAATCATGGCCGTGGGTGATTTTCTATTTCAATCTCAGCAACCCTTAAACTGAAACAGTGGGAATTCTAATTATATTAGTACTGCTATGCAAATTTATGGCATTTTTGAAAAGGCATGGGCCACAACGTAATCAGTTGAGTAAATAAAAAGGTGGGGCATGTGTGGGTTTTTTATTGGGGGGTGGGTGGGGTAGTATTGGCATGTGAGATAAAACTGAAACATGGCAGAGCAATTTTAATATCAAACTTATTTTTTCCTTCCAAAAGGCAGTGTTAAAACTTCCAGTATACAAGCCCAGACAACAGGAAGTACAGCATGAGACTGGAGGGGAAAAAAAAAAAAAAGAGGGATGAGCGGGAATTCACTCACAGTTAATGCTTGAAATTCTGTTTCTGAATCTTTCAAGAATGTCTGCTTCCTGCACAGTGTAAAAGCCTGCATTATTTTAAGTTCAAGCCCATTAGAGGAAAGCCCAGCTCTGCAAAGAATGACCAAGCATTCTGGAAACGAGGTCTTGCATGTGGCTGTGCGGGCCTGAACTGATTACACCAACAACATTACCAGTCTGATCTCATCAGATGGCAAACACTTATGCCGGGGGGGGGCAGTGGGTATGCAGGACATAGTGCCAGCTCCAAATGGAATTCTTATCTCAGCATCTCTCTTCACCATCAGAGTTGCTGCAGAAGATGCAACGTGCCCTATCTCTAACTTCATTAAGCATGTCCATTACATCACTCTGAGGTTGTATTAGATCAGAACAGGGAGCGGACTTAATCAGAGTTCATTGGGCTAACATCGTCACATGGGCGACTCTCTTGTCTGTGTCACTTCTCATGCTTTTTCACTTGATTTGTATGAATAGTGACATGTTGGAACATTTGATGTATCAAATTTTAGGAAAATGTGTCATTCTATATTTTAACTTTTTGTTTTCTATATTAACGCGAGACGATTTGTACTGACAAGGTTCACAAGATGTGATGCAAAGGGAAAAGCCTTTGGGAGATAACACAGACATTACGGGGTCCTTGTGGGAGATGAATTAACTGTGAGTTGACATTGTAAACCACCACACCCTTAACCAGCTGAGCTAATCATCGTTGCTGTGGCAGGGGATTTGTGTACAAGAGCAGGGGGTTGGGTTAAAGGTCACAGTAACGGATTAGGTGTCCGAGACAGTCGGGGTTTCAGTAAGCAGTAAGTGCGGGAGTGGAGTGACACCGCACATGTATATGCATGTGCCTGTGTGTGTGTGTGTGTGTGTGTGGACAATCCTCGAAGGAGGCTCATCCAGCATCCAGAGGAAAGCCAGGATGGAGCCCTGTGGTACCCCAGGGGCCCCAAAGCCATCTGCTGCCCCAAGGCTAATACCCCAGCAGACGTTTCAGCCTCCCCTGGATCAGCCCCGGATGGGCAGGAGGGAGGGTATTGTGTTGGGCGGGGTGGAGGAGTTAGAGGATTCTTTTACCCCGGCAGGGTGCATCGGGCTTGTGGTAGGACTGACCTAGGGGTGTGGCTCTATGGGTGGTACGGATTTTCAGCAGAAGGTGGATTAGGCGAGGCGGTAAACTGCAACTGGGCACAGGGAGCTGAGGGCATCTGGAGTGTGAAGGAGACCAACTCATCGGAAAAGACACGAGATTTCATTCACACTATGTCAGTAATATCGTATTTGCTGTGGTTTTTATGGGGTAAATAAATATCACACTGATGATCTAATTGCTCAGAAAGCTAAGTGTATTTGTTTTATCAATCGGGTAAAAGACAATAATTGAGTTAGAGTCAGAAATTTGGAGGCATTATGGTAGACCACTATGTAATGAATTAATCATGGAAGTATCATTACTGTGTGCTGTGGGATATGATAAAAGGAGTAAAATTACCAATGCATATCCCCGATCGTTTCTCATATATGGCACATTTGATTTTTTTACTCCAACTGTAATATAAGCCTCCTGTGGAGGTCAGAGGGGGTGAGATAGACGCGCATGTATCTACCTCTATCTCTCATGGAGAGTAACACGAGACAGCCTATGGGACGAACGAACAAAGAGGCCATTTCTTAAAAGAGCAAGAGGGAAAAGACGAAAAAGAAATTAGTCCAAAAACATGTACTCATTCTAACTTACGACTGGTGGACGCTGCAGTTGTAGAAGACAAAGTCGACACTGGCAAACTTCTTGCCCGTCTCCTTGGACTTAAGGTAAAGTTTCACCACCCGTTTGTCACCTGCATATCGGACACAGAGAAACAACAAGATTAAGAGTTGCGCTGCTCTCTCTCTGAAGGTTTAGAGAAAAGTCAAACACATTACCAAACAGTTACAGTTGTACCTAAAAACCAAACAAACGTGGCTATAAATTAACACAATTTGTCGATGCAGTGTGACACTTCCAAATTCCACTTTTGTGCCCTTAACAGATAACACATACACAAAGACATACTGCAGCTTAGCAACACACTACTCATGTCACACACGCAGTAGGGTGGCATTAAAAATAGCAGCACAAATCAGTGTTTGGATGCCAAGGCTGATGAGAACTCATAATGGGGCATAATGGGCTCAGTTGAAGAACCACTGTGATGTTGCTTTGAGGAAACTTAGTGCGCACTATGTGACATGCTTTCAGTGCTTTGAATGTGGATATAAAACAAGTTTTTTTTAATATCTTTGAGGTGTGACAGAATTGGACATAAAACAGGTGCATAATCTCTGGGAAAAAAAAAAAAGATGTAGATATTTTTAAACATAACGCTAAACCACACTGAAGTTACTGCTTTGAAAAGAAGTTAAGCACAAAACCAGTCTTTTAGATAAATAAAGTGAAAGTGACATCAGTGCACAATGGTTGATAATGGGACTATAAAAACAGTTCTATTTTCAGTAGATGGAGCTGGACTTGTGTTTGGGCCTCTCAAAGCGAGTGGGTGGCTGTTATTGATAGTGACAAGGAATTCTGAATATAGACACACAAAGCAAATCGACTGGTAACATTAAAATTCTGCTCTAAAGTTGCAGCGTACTACAAGATCCCTTAGAAGGAGACGCAGCTGCTCGTGGTGGTGAATATACAGTATTCAATGGCAAAGATGGAAGAGAAAATTACACAAAAAGATGGGGGGGAAAAAAAAGGATGAAATGATTAAAAAGGCGAAATAAAACCACAAAGATGTCATCATAAAGAGTTTGTGCCTACATTCTTCAAATATAAACTTGCCATAACCCTCCCCTCCCATCTCAGTGCTACCACCCAATGACCTCACTCCATGACTTCATCACCCATTACCCTTCCTGCCCTGACCTTTGTTCCGAGTGATTGGGGCGATGTCCCGCGCAGAAGGAGACAGGCAAAAGATGTGTCCACCCTGGATCCGTCCCTCTGTCTCCACATAGTCCTCAAAGGAGCAGTTGACCCCCACTGAGAGATCGGGCACATTGTGCGCTTGGAGGACGAGCTATGGTGTGGAAGGAGGAGGGGGGTGAAAGAAAACGAGAGAATCAGTATCCAATGCTTGATCAATGGAAGGACACGGTGTACATGGATTGTTATAAGATATGACATGAGGGTTAATGGGTGTTGGGAGAGAAGGGGAGCGAAACATGGGTCTGTGTATGTGTGCCAGTAACAGGAATTAAAAGGTGAGTGCATGTGCGTATGCATGTGCACATCAGTCACCGGAGCAGCCATTTCGAGCAAGGTTAATGTGTACACGTTAATGTGCAGAATGAAAGTGAGGCCACCTGTAATCAGTCACACCTACAGTATATGATTACACCGAGGAGCCGCTTATGGAATGAGACCTCGAAAAGTTCCGAATGAGAATGTTGATCACGAGGCCATGGAAAGCAGATTTCTAATTAACTTTGCTGTAAATATCAAAATTTTTTTGGTGTAAGATTTTGTGAATTTTCCTAGACAATGCATTACATAAAACTGCGCTTACATTCCAGTGGAAACTGGGAACACTGCACACCAGCCACAGAGATACAACCTGTATCTTGATTTGCTGATTTCCTTGCTCATATCTCTGTAATGGTATTTTGCAGTGTTGCACCAGTTTGATGTTAGGACTAATTCAGTCATTAAGAACTAAGACTTCCTCTGATCAACAGAAACTGTATTTTGTATTTTAACTTTTGTGAAGATGAGGAAGGCAAATATTTGGTAATAAATTTTCCATTTCTATCGTATTTTACTCAGAAAAGTAAGTACTCAACAGATGTTGTATGAGTACAATTGATGATTAAAACTCATTTGTATGGCAACAAGGCTGGGCAATGAAGCGAGCAGCAAACTTCACAGCACTCTTAACTATGACATCCCCATTAAATAAACCAGCAACTTATCTGCTGAAAAATACCCCTGCTTCATCCAACCGGCCTAAACTATTTTGAGACGACACTAACCTTAGCTTGACATTTTGGGAAATGCCACCCTGTCTCTGTCAAATAACAGTAACTAAATCTGTCTACCGGCACCTCTAAAACTCACTGATTATTATGTTATGTTATGCTTGCTCGTTTAGTCTGAAAACAACAACATGACATTTTAACAGCGGGTTATGTGCCAGGCCATTTCTTGGCTGCGACCAGCAACTTCGCCTCACTTCGCCAAGTAAGAGCAGGACACACAAGCTTTACTCTTTGGATTTTTTTTTTTTTTACAAATCAAGACAAATTTAATCTTCAGTAGGGTTCAGTAGGCAGATTTTATTACCGGCTATGAGTTTTGTCCTATTCACAGTCTTTCTGCTAAAGTAAGAGATCTGTGACCACTGAAAAATAAGGACATACCTGGACTTCAGACATCGTGACAGAAATATTTCTTGGCTGAACAGTTAGCTCCACACACTGTCTCTGGTCAGAGGCAAACCTCTGGGGCTCTCCGGCCCGCTCGCAACGGTCCTTACGGGAACATCTAGGAAATAGGAAGACAAGAAGAAGAGAAAGAGAACAGAGGAAAATGAAGATAGATGGAAATTTATAGAATTAATAGGAAGAAAGGTAAGAAGGGCGTAAAAGAAAATGAGTACGACAAGAGGTGAGAGGAGGAAAGAGGCAACAGAGGACACAAGAAACTGTTAAACTAATATGACAATCATATTAAGATGATAAACAAGCATAGCCATCACAGTCACACAGAAATGGGAGCAATAATAAAAGACAAATAGGCTAATAGCTTCCCCCAGCCATTACTGTAGGCCTTTAGATCATTACCTTATTGGGCCTGACATTTGTGCAAGAACTGCCAGGCTACAAGACCAGCCAGCTCCCCACATCTTTCCAGTTTACAGGCCCACCCAATTCAAACTTCTCAGGAGATATACAGGCGATCGTTAAAGTTCCCCTGAACAGTAAAAATGATGCAATTTCCTACCAGCTGCATATCAAAGGGGTCAGCAATTTCACCCGCGCTTATTAAAAGCCAACTGATCGTGCTAAAAATCAGCATTCAGCCCTGGATCGTAGTGGTTTTACTATAAGCAATTCATAATGCATTAGCTATCACTTTCACCTTCGCGCTAACAACATCTGGTCCCAGTGGTGAGAAGAAAGTGCTGATGCAGCGTACTGCAAGTCCTTAACAATAATAGGGAGGCAGGGAAAAAAAATGCTAACTGCTTCCTTCATACAGCAGTGCCCCCATTCCCTCATTTAGTTAGCCTTCACTCACAATCAGGAAGAAAAAGCTGTCGCCAAACACTCACCTGAGAGTCCCTGACATACACACACATATACACACTGTAAGGCATTAGCAACAAAAAAGTACAAACTTGTGCACCTTTTCTCATTAGGAACCTTTTTCCCTTCTACTGCTCCTCTGGGGTGTGTGACTGTGTATTCGTGTAAATTAAGTGTTTTCTCTGTGTTTGTGTGTCCATTTCCCCCATTTCAATTCCATGCACCCAAATTGGGGGGGGGGGATCACTGAATAAGTCTGATCATGATTGTGTGTATGATTTCAAATATGTGTAGCGTGCCTCCTGAAATGCGGAAACGCAGGTGGCATGTGCGCATGTATGTGCGTGCGCCTTGAGGAGAGACGGTTTGGTGATTTGTACTGTAAGTTTAATTAATGCACTAAGAGATGGCATCACGCCAAAAGCTTGAGGCGTTCCAAATGCGGTTTAACATCCTGTCACCTCTCAATAACATGTAAGTGTTCTCACACTCTACACTGTGTGTACACAAACCCTCCAGTCAAAGAGAAAGAACGGCGAGATTACAGATAGACAGTGTTAAAATGTATCACTGCACCCTTTGAGGGATAAGCTTAATTTTCTGACTGCGAATCTCTCTATTACATATCTAACCTTAAACTGTAATCTTATTGCAAACAAGACTTAATCCAAAAAGCAAAGACTAACAATGTAAGTGACTAATTCTAAAATCTGTTGCTGTAAAAGTGTGCAGGTGTACAATACCGTGCTCAAACACACAAAACAGGCGAAGTAGCATTGAGAAAAACAGTTTTATTAATGTAAGCTGTTAAGTTCTGTTGCACAAGTTAGATTTCCTCTTGAATGATTAATTAGAGGACTCATTTATAGTTTTTAGAAGCATTTTATTAAAGCCATAACACGCTGATAATAACAAATCTAGAAAATAGTTGTGCCAACACAAGTTGGTTGTCAAAAGCCTACTAAGTACAACATGTAACTATTCAGGTGGCTGTTACCACTCCCGACATGATGTGCTGAACTAAAACACCTAAACACTGCTTTCACCATTCTCTACAATGTAATGCAATAGGCTAAATATGAAGGGTATCAAGGTGAAGTATGTTAATGTGTGCACGAGTGTGTGTAGCACTTACATATTGTGGAGAACACACCATCCACAGTGAGGGTCTCTGGAGCCCAAACACTCCCCGCAAGTGGTGTACTGCTCACAGCTCTCTACTGGAACTCTCACCACCTACAGAGAGAGAGCAGAAGAAGAGAAGAGAGAAAAGAGATAGCGAGCAGGGAGGCAATTAGTGTCTTCACAATCGAACTCGTAAAATGAAGAGTATATTCAGCCGGATGGAGGTAAGAATTTGACAACTTATCAGACTCTTTCTATTTAAAAAATGCAATCAGCAAACAGTTAGTGTGAGTTTGTGTCAGTGTGTGTTCCTGAGAGAGAGACTAAGTGCTAGTCAGTGAGAAGTGTGTACGTGTTGGTCTTTGTGCATGTATGTGCTGTGGTGAGCCATTCCAGGAATGGGTGACAGCCTCCAGTCAAGCATGTACAGGAGAGGCCTCGCAATGCATGATGGGACACCTAAAAGGTGAACACGGCAACAGTGCTGTGATTGACAGGTGACCTCAAAAACCAACAGGAGGCAGAGGACCAGACCAGTGTGTGTGTGTGTGTGTGTGTGTGTGTGTGTGTGTGTGGCTGCACAAGCGTGATGATAGGCTGCAGATGTTGCCTACGAAACCAGATCAAGTGTGCAAGTTTAGCCCCCCGCTTCAGTTAAAGGTGATGACAGATGGTTCACAACACGGCCCCAGCGAACATGAAAGAATGTGTGTGTATTTCAAGATATTCACAACAGGCTGAGCGTGTTCAAAAGTGTGACAGACAGATTGAAAGCTTATGCCCGAGAATGTTAGTGGGCAACAAAGCAGGCACATGTGTTTGTATGTCTTGCAAGTGTCAGCGCCACATCCAACTTTTCTTCACCAGCGGGCCCCAAGATGATGATTTGCTAGATGCCTGTTTCATGATGTGTGTGTGTGTGTGTGTGTGTGTGTGTGTGTGTGTGTGTGTGTGTGTGTGTGTGTGTATCATGTTGCCACTGCAGGCTAGTTTTAAATCATGCAGCATAGAGTGGGCCAGCTGATCACTAAGTAAAAGCATTTAACAATCTTTCCCCTGGGTAACACTTTCACATCACACAGACAGATTTAACCGTGAGAACCTCATTCAAGTGGTATGTGGGGGGGACTGAAGTGGTGTCTTTTTTATGTGGTACAGATAGGTGGGGGAGGCAGGAAAGCAGAGCGATAAGAGAAAAGAAAAACCTGGAAGAGAAAGAGCAGAGGCCTGAGGCTGAAGATAAAGGTGGTTAGCAGCAGAACGGAAAACAGGTGGACAAAGGAATAGAGGACTGAAATATTAAACTGGGGCCGGGATTCCTCTGCAAGCTCTAAGTACACCAAAGATATGAGGCAGATGCGACATGATGGAACTAATGTATGCTCCGAATGCCTTGTGGCAAACTGGCTTTGGGCCTTTGTGAAGGCTCACAGGACAGACAATCAAAAACACTTGAAACTATATGCTATTACACTTCTTTCTTTTCACTGTTTCCTGAGTGCATATTTCTTGAGTGCATATCCATTTTCTTTTCACTCTATGGTCCTTGTCCTTATATCACTGTTTGTAACCATCATCTCATTTATTACTTCTATGTGCAGAAAATAGCAGTTAGTCCCCACTCTGTAGTCAATGTAGAGCTCACTATAGTAGCTTTCTTGCTGGCTTTCTGTCCTCAAAAAAAGACAGATGAAATGATGCAAACAAGCAATGGTGGAGGACTGTAAGGGAAATGAGAACAGCGGTCATCTACTGGAAGTGCTGGCTGCATGCATTAATAGAGGAAAAGAGAAGTGTAATGGAAGACACACGGTGCAAATTGGCAAGGACATTTTGCTGACTAGATGGGATATGGTGGCAGATGCCTGCTATGTGTCATTGTCAAAATGAGTGTGAGCCTAGGTTTCATCTGAAAGGAAACTTTAAAGAAGGATGGAACGGGGGGGCCGGGTCTTTTGGTGTCTTTGATAATAAAAGAGAGACAGAGGGGGAAAGGCGTGTGAATGAATTAAGAGATGATGGATAGACAGATGGGAAAAAAGCAGCTGGAGCTGAGGATATGTGATTGGACACCTTACAGGATGTCTTTATAACTCAAAAAAAAAAATTGAAAGGAAAGAATATGTTCCACATATCATCACATATACCAACCAATTCCCCCTTCATTCACCGTAATTCACTGTGACTGCGATTAAGGACAGTGGTCCACATAAATCATACTAACACTGTGGGTCCTAGGTTAGCTAGCATAATCTTATCATGGCCCTGTGTAATGATAGGTATGACCTATTGTTCACAACTGTTCCTGCAACAGTAGTGGTGATGACACCATGGGCTCTGCTGAGTGGTGGTGGCACAAAGCTTATGAAAGGAAATTAGTGTGGAAATAAAATGTTTTCCAGGAGCTGGGAACGCATGTGTATGACTACATGTAGATACAATAAAAAAAAAAAATCTGTTTCTCTCTGTCTTAGGAGTACAGACACACACACACACGCTCACACACAGATACACACACACTTATCCTCACTGTCTCCCTCTTCCTGTCTCTCTCGATGGCTCTTTTAATGAAAGGCAATTCCAGACAGCGCGCCACATTACTCCTTTAAATGACCTTATAAACCAAGCCCACCATCTCCTCTCTCTTGACTTCTCCTTATTTACAATAGCATCCACTGCTGTAACTCAATTCTCCTTTTCTTGCTCCTGCTTCCTCTGTTGTGAACCTTCTACCCAGACCATATCACAATGCCATGACATCTCCTTTCAGCTATAAACTTTCCACCTTTCCCCTTCAATCTGTTTTTACAGAGCGCTATCACCTGCCTTTAAACGTCCAGCTAACAGGCTTTGTGACGGTCACCCCCAAAACCCAGAGGAACTGTAAAGCTTTCAGCGCAGCTTTTCATTGGTTGTAAACTGTAAAGACATAAAAGGATTGGCCTTGTTGCGGCTTCTTTTTTTTAAAACATTCAAACACAGGGAGAGGCTAGAGAAGAGGAGAGGAGGAGGGGGGGGTGTAGCTGTCTGCAAGAAAAGAGACTGGGTTATAGTGTCTGGGGGCCAAGAGGAAGAAATCACTGCTTGATTTCAGTTATTTTTAGATATCTGCTTGAGACTCTGCATCATAAATTGGCAATACCTGTGCCTCACTATACAACTACCACCAACACTTAACTTAAAATGGCTGCAATGCTGTAATTCGGGAAGGGGGAAAGAAAACAGCAAGATGAGTACGGTCATCACCTCGTCATCATTCCTTTGTGACCTCTTTTCCGTAAACTGACATTAATCACACCTGCATTCTTTCAATAACCGTCAATCAACTTGCACTTTCTCTTGGTTTAATCCGTGCTGGCAGTGAATAGCCCTGTGCAACAGAGAAATCAATACCTATCCACATAGCCGCTAAACGCTCCGGGAGGACGCAGAAATAGAAGCAAAGACAGACACAACTATTTGTTAGGGTAAAACTTCACTAAATGTGTCGTGGCTGATGCTGTCATCTTCTGCTTTGGCAACAGTGAATCATATCAACAATACTGAAATGGGGGTGCTAAACACCTCTTACAACAGTCAGTATATCCATATAAGTGAGTCCATTTTTCAAATGCTGGAATACCAGCAAGTGTGTGTGTGTGTGTGTGTGTGTGTGTGTGTGTGTGTGTGTGTGTGTGTG
>JASGAU010404159.1:0-16238 GCA_030220045.1 Australoheros facetus | reverse complement strand
ATCGCTCTCCCCTTTTCGGATTCCCCTCCTCGCACAATCAATAAATTCACCGTCATATCTTAACACTGTTGTGTCCCCTCCTTCTCCGAGACGTGACAGGTTGTGCTTTAAAATTTTGGTTTGTAAAATGTCAGTTGCATCCATGGATTTCTGTAGTAAATTAGTTCAATCAGTAAATTGTGCACAGGCTCTGCACTATTGACTCACACAGATAATTTGATGTCTTTGGATCATAAAGACACAGGGCTGCATGACTTTGTAAATGTCACAGTTTATTACAATATAACCAAAAAGAATCATGTTATATTTCAATAACATTATGACTGTTAGTTTACATTTTCAGATCTCATACTGTCAAGACACTAAAAAACAGCATAAAACAATATTTTACATAAATAGAGGGATTCCCCATAATCTCCTTAGTCCGATCTCTGCGGAGGGCCACGTGGGCTTGTACTCACTGTGGTTCATCAGCATTTCTTTGGCACTCTCTCTGTAAATGCTTCTGACCAGGACGCGGTTGTTAAAAAAAAAAAACCTGCTCAACTTCTGCTCATGCATGAACTTAATTAGAGAGCTGACTATACCTGTGTTGTAGACATCTATTTTATATACTAAACATTCATTATTCAACTGGTAGTTTTTGAAAGTTTCTAATTCAGTCAATATATACAGAAACAACTGAGAGAAAAAAAAAGTATTATGTAAAATAAGTACTTTGACTTGGCTATTTTCAGTAGGTAGGAAAAAATGTCTTTCACATACATAAGAGGTCACCATACAGGTCGTACTCTCTGTAGGTCAGGTAGTTCATCAGCCTGGGGGGGATGTGACCTGCAGCCATAGTCTCAGAGTCATTCAGGGTCCTGAGGCTCATATGACTTCTGATTAGCAGTCGACACAAGTGCTGCAGAGACCGCGGCTTCCCTGTGGACCCAGAAACACAGAACCCTGCAGCTACTTAAATCACACTTAAAAATATCATGTTTTTCATCTACTTTAAAGTGTATGTTTTGCATGTTCTTTTTATGTATGGAAGTTCTTGGCAGTTTTACCCAGTATGTCAGAAATCTCATCCCACTCTGGCCTCTTTTCCAGGATATTTCTGAGCTTAGAACAAATGCTGACGTGGCTGACGTAGTCCAGGAGCATCCTTACAACGCTTCCTACCACGTGACCCAGCCATGATACTGACACGAACTCACAGAACTGATTAAAAAAAAAAAAAAAGAACAGGGAGATGACGTGAGGTTAGCCAACAGTCTGTAGCAGAGGAGGATGTGTCTGCCTGTGCCGTCTCTTACTGAGATGACTTTAGGTTGACTGTAAATCTGGTAGGCTTGGTTATGGAGCTCAGTCCAGGTACTATCCAATTCTTCACTGTCACCATGACCGCACTGGAAACACCTGTAATGATTGCAGAGATCTGATGATTAATTAAATGTGAGAAGAAAAAAAAACTACCTTGCCTCTATAAATAAATCAAATAGTGGCAAATTTCACAGCATATATACTGTACGTGCTTGTAAGCATGATATCCATTGTTGAGGAGCAGTCGCAGCATGGTGTGGTCTTTGAGGCAGTACTGGAGTGCTGTGGGGAAGATGGTGTTGCTGATCACTCTGAAATAACAGTTCACCTCTGCTCCATAGGACAGCAAAAGTTGCACCAAGTCATTCCTGGTTACAGACAGAAAGACCAAAGGTCTTAATGCCTCTGCTGCAACACAACGTTGCCACTACCACTATAGTTTCAGAAAGTACATGTGTAGCGCAGTGAAAAACAATCTAGCCCCTTCCTGATTTCTTGTGTTTTTGCATATTTGTCACACGTTTTAAATCAAACAAATTTGATCGAGCAAATACAAAATGCAGTTTCGGTTAAGATATTTTTGTTGGCCTTTTTACCTTTATTATATAGTGCACACTGAAGAGAGACAGGAAAATGGGGAGAGAGTTATGGGGAAGACATGCAGGAAAGAGCCACGCAAACCTGCTCATCAACTGAGCCACCCTGGCGCCCCAAAATGCAGTTTTAAAGACTGATTTCATTTATTAAGGGGAAAAGGCTATCCAAACCTACCTAGCCCTGTGTGAAAAAGTAATTGATCCCCTAAACCTAATAACTGGTTTTCACATCATTGTGGAGGAATTTTGGCATAACCCACGTGCACCTGAGCTTCAGAGCATGAACTGATGGTCCGATATTCTTCTTCAGGATTTTCTGATAGAGAACAGAAATCACGGTACCATCAATTACGGCAAGTCGTCCAGGTCCTGAAGCAGCAACGCACCAGTTACTTTTTCCACACAGGGGCAGGTAGGTTTGGATAGCTTTTTTAAAATCACCAAAAACTGCATTTTGTATTTACTCAGGGTTTTTTTTTTTTTTTTGTCTATTAATACAATTTGTTTTATGATCTGAAACATGTAAATGAGACAAATAGGCAAAAAAAAAAAAAAATCAGGAAGGGGACAAATACTTTTGGACAGCTCTGTATGTACATACGCTGTTTACCTCTCAGCCCGTATAGCGACCAATATGCATCGTAGTGGGTCCAGGTCAGTTCTTGCTCCAGCTGCCAGCAACAACTCCGAACAGGTCACATCACCGTTGGACACAGCAAAGTACAGAGGAGTCTTCCTGAGGTCCCCATAGTTCTCTGCAATAATATTTACACTACAGTGCTTATAAATGTAATTGCAGTTTCTTAACAGGACTGGAAGCTCGTCAGCAATATTATCGCCAAGCATTTACATGTACTTTACATATCACTCTACATATACAGTCCAGTGTATCAATTATTTTGCAGAGATTTAGTCACACTGATGTGTATTTGTTGCACTGTAATGTCGCAAAATGAACCACAACTTTGTCCGCACTAGGTGTTGAAGCACCCTTCACAGTCACTGAAGAGATGCTTTCATCTGCATTCATTTTTGCGAGTGCGTGCATCTTTGCTAAATGTGAATATTTGTGTGCACCGCTCATGTCCTGCATAATTTAGAAACTCATTATGATGCCTAAATGGCCTGAGTTGAGGTTTTGTGCATGTGTGCATCCAGCTGCTTCGTACCAGAGATGTGTGTATGTAGCAGGGCGTTAACATCGTAACCCCTCTGGATAAGCAGCTCTAGACACTGAACCTGTCCCCCGTCTGCAGCAGAGTGGACAGGGCTCTGGCCTGACAGGCGAATAGCTCTCTTTGTGGTGATAGGGATGAGGGTCCTCAGGATTCTAAAGAGAGGGAGAGATCGGGTGAGTGGGAGATAAACAGGAAGAGAGGGAGCAACAGAAACAGTGAAAAACACCAAACAGAACAGGCAGAAAAATGTTCATTAGAATGTGGTGTGAGCTGTAGTGTTATTCAGTGACAGAACTGAAAAACAGCAATAAACAGAGGGCTCTTTGTGGAGATGACTACAGAGAAAGCACTGCAGCGCTGTGAGGTGGAGGGAGAGAGATGCTTTACATTCAAATTGGCTACAAAATGAGAGGGAAATCATCTTAATGTGTTTTGGACNAGAATTCAAGACTTTATTAGGCTTAACAGTGAGCTGAAATTTGTTACATGGGTTCAGAACATGAACTCACAGTATGTATCCTTCATATGCAGCTCTATGGATGGGCAACTGGCAGGCGTAGCTGGCAACATTTGGGTTGGCTCCGTGCCCCAAAAGCAGCTTAACACAGTCCAGGTTTCCAGATCCGGTTGCATCATACAGGACTGTGTCGCCATTGCTTGCCTGGGCATTTACATCACCACCTAGTGGAGAGCAGAGAAAATACAGTTAGGAGGTTAGGAGGAGGTTAGGAGGACGGGTGATACAACATACACTGTTTTACCATGCTGTATGAGTATGTCTAAAACATCAGTGTTGCCATGTTCAGCTGCGATCCCCAAGGGTGTCACACCATGACCGTCTGTGCTTGTTATTTGGGCTCCGTGTCGGAGTAACAGCATCATAATAGCTGGACAACCAACCTGGGGTAAGATATAAGATATAGGTGAACCCAGAAGGAAGGAAAGGGACTCAATTTAGTCTGAATTACATTTGAGCTCAGATTCAGATCCATTCACCTTTGCTGCTTCATGAAGGGCCCTCCACTTGGTGAGACACACCTGCTCGACAAAGGCCCCGCCCATGATAAGGGATAAAACCATGTCGTATGAGCGTTGTCTCACTGCTACAAAAATAGAAAACAAAAGATGATTCAGTAAAACAAACAAACAAAAAAACATAATAATAAAAGATGTTACCAGCTGGTATGCTGTGAGTGACTGTATTAGCTGTCTGAGTGTGTTGTGCTACCGATGAGCAGAGGTGATTCATTCCTGCTGGTGGTGTTGTGCGGTGAAGCCCCGTGCTTCAGAAGCATCTTGATGTTTTCCGCCTGGCCGGCCTCAGCTGCCAAAGTCAGAGCCGTGTCACCATCCTCCGTCTGCTCCTCCAAGGTCAGGTCTGTGGATTTCAACACTGCAACAAGAACACTAGTAAGACTGTGTCAAAGCTGGAAATATACTCAGCCTACTGCTCCAGTCACTGTAACTTAAATCCCACTAAACAGTTTTATCAAATTGATACACTGATACAATTGATAAAAATAAATAAATAAAATTTAAAAAAATTTAAAATAAATAAATTTAAAAAAATAAAAAATTGATACACTGATTTATACTCTCACCCTGCAGCACCATGTGAAGGATCTCCGGCTGCGGCTGCACAGCTGCTGCGTGCAGAGGCAGCCAGCCCCTGCTGTCACCCTCTTTGAAGGCAGACACACAACCTGACAGCTCCTGCAGCGCATCCACGTCACCTGTGGAGATACAAACAAGATCCTCCAAGGGACTCGCAGGGAAATATTTGTAATATTCATAAACAGCAGTGAGTTTAAATGTAGGTGCTCCTGCCTTGTACATCTTTGCTTATTGTGACATGCAAAAGGCACACATGATTAAAGGGGACCTTACCTTTGTGAACGGCTGCCATAATCTTCATAAAGTCCACACTATTTGTTTTTTTCCTATGAAAATTGAAAGCCTTTACTCTGGAAAAACTATGATAGAGCTTCATTATAGATTTAAGGTTGATTACCTTTGTTAATTTGGAATATAAACAACTCCTAACAATACAGTTGGGTCCATAAGTACAGGTTACATATAGGAAAAGTTAAGTTAGTCTTGATTTTTTTCCCACAGTTGTGCAGGCTGTTTTAGATGTTTTCTGGCAAACTCTAATCTGGCCTTCCTGTTCTTGAGTGTAACCACTGGTTTGCACCTTGTTGTAAACCCTCTGTATTTACATTCTCCTGACTGTATACTCTGACAATTTAACGCCTACCTCCTCAACGATGTTCTGACTTGGCTAGATGAAGCATGAATTATGAAGTGTGCGGGGCTGTACCGTCTGCTCAGATTCAGACAAATGCTGCAAAACTGGCTGGTTGGTGGAATTGGATAATGGCTCAAAGCATACTGCAAAAGCAACCCAAGAGTTTCTTAATGCAAAGGAAAGGGATCTTTGAATTAGGGCTCAACATCTACACTTCAAAAATGGTTGTGATTCCTAAACAGTTAATGCAATACTTGTGTTAAACCCTTTGAATTAATACTGAAAGTCTGCATTTCAATCACATCTCAATTGTTTCATTCAGTGTACAGAGGCAAAATTAAAAAATCTGTATAATTGTCCAAATACTTATGGACCTAACTGCAGATTTTCATTACAATAAATATTAAGGACAGTTCTTACTCTTCCATACCTATTTGTTTGTACTGAACATGACAGCTTGTAGTCATCTTGAATGCTCTCTCGAATGGCAAACTCAATCAGGTCTTCATTTATGCCCTCCTGTTCAAAATCATCCATTTCTATATGTAGAGATGAAAGGACACAATGGGGCTTTTAAATTCTCTTCATAAAAAGGATTTTTGCGTACAGTATGCAGGTAAATTACGAAAAGTTGAAACCTTATCTGTATGTTGTTTGTGCTTTCTGCACAGCATGCAACTTGTTTATTGGTGAGGGAGTGCTGGCACCGTATCGCCACTGTTCATGCTGGAAGTAAGTATGCTAATGCAAACCAGTCATATCTGAAATCACAACACAAACCTAACTTGCATTTCATGTTAGTCATATCAGTCGGTCTCACCAGTTGATCTGAATAAGTCCCCTTGAGGTCTCGAGCTCTCAGCCTGGTTGTGTTTTTGTTTGGCGGTGTGCTAAGCTGTTTGGGTTATATTTAGATGTGACCTGCTTTAGATGACCTGCCTCAGCTCAGAGTACGCCTTCCACGGCATACTCTCAGCAGATAAAGTACTTCTACAGCTCAAGAAACTTGTGTATTATTTTCTTATATAATGTTAAAAAATAGTGGAATATGTCACTCATAATCTTTCAGAGCCTGGGGTGATGTCTACCATTTGCTTCTTTGTCCAATTAACAGTCTAAACCTTAAATATATTACATTTACACGATATTTAGCAGAAAGGGACTGAGCTCATTTGGCATCAGGAACACAGGGAAGCTTTGAAAAAGTCGGTTTTATTATCTTAACCCATAAATATCAGAAACAACTATTAAAAATTGAAATCATACTTCATAGTAATTCTTGATCATAAAGTAAAAAAAGCAAAAACAGGCACTTCAAACTTTTAAAAAAATGAACTGATAAAGTCTGTGGAACTAACAAAAGGGAACCTGGAGAAACAGGTTCCCTAACAAACTAACTAATTACAAAGGAACAAAGCCAATAGTTTAACAGTTTTACCCAGCATTAATCTAATCCAAAACAGGCAAACATGTAACCAAATATCAAGTAACAGTAACAACATACTGAAATTACATAATTTCTGTAACTTTAAATATGCTTCTATTCAAGGCACTTATTTTACTGACTCATTCAGATTTTCTTTGTAGTATTTGTAATTTCAATGAATGAAAAATGGTTAAAAAAGAAAGAAAGAAAAGAAAAAGAAAAGAAAGAAAAAATCAAAACAATGTAACAATTGACAATTTAACATTTAATCTCAAATGACTAAACAGTTTTATCATTCCAAAGGCAGTCTTTACTGCACAAATATATAGCCTAAGAAATATGCTTCTATTAGGTCATCTTTTTTGTGATTTTTGTGTCGAATTTTTATAACAGGACTTCACTTCACTTCACTTCAATTTTTTTTTTTTTTTTAAGAAGCCATGAATGTAGCAGCTGGAGTAATAGATGGGGTTTCCCTCCCTGCTGCCAGGGGTTTCCATAAAAGGCAGCTTGCAGCTCCTGCTCCTTTTTGTCAGTCAAAGGGTGCAGGTGTTGATAATGGATGTCAAGGTAAGGCAAACTCACAGGGAGCCCTCCTTTAATGTGAATAGGTCTGATATCTTACTTAAAAACATGTTGTACTTGCTATATTAGGCTAGCCAGCAAGTTCAACTTAAAGTAGAGCTATCTAGCCTGGCTTTAACAAAATATCAGAGTAATTATTACAAGTGAAGCCAGCTAGTTTGATGGTGGTGCTGCTTCTGTAAATGTTTGTAGCATGAATCTAAATTAATTCCCTTTTAATTAAATTATTTTAAAAAAAAACAGTGACCCATGCTTATATGGTGAACTGCTCTGTTCCTGTTGTATTTGACAATAAATTTGAGGGATGGCACTTGGAGAAGGGTTTTATTGTGGTTAGTTGGTTGTTTTAAACCCTTGAACATCTATTAGTTTACATCAAAGTCAGATTCTTCCTGTTAGATTTAATTGTGGGACAGTGGCAAAATCTTATTTCTGCTGCTGCACCGATCGCTAATCCTAATTTATCCTTCCATTATAAATGACTACACATAATGTAAAGTAAATGCCATGTATGACATGTCTCTTTATAATTTATCTTAAAGGTACCTTGTCTCCTCCTGAGTCTCCTGACAAATTTGAATCTCTGCTTTGGACAGTATTGGTCACCAATAACTGACGATCTTGAAAGGGTGCCACAAGTGGTGAGCTGCTACAGGCTTGATGCAGGTCACATGTTATAGTGTTTTTCTCAGAATTAGCCTTTTGGGGTGGTTAATCCATGGATTTTTCCATTTTCTCATTTCTAACAGACAACCAAAAAGATCCCTTTTTGCTTGGCTTAAAGGAATTTAATAAAAACCAGTTATATATTTAACTTTAGCAGTTCTGGTGATTTTTACTAGTAACTCTTATGAAGTCCCACAAATATTCCTCTGTGCAAGATAAATGCTGTTGCCACATGTCTTGTTCATACATGCTATATATTAAGAGCTGGCAGCCTTGATGATGATTAAAAACCACTATTTCCACTATAGAAGCAGAATTTTCCCAATGACTATGAGATTCCTCTTAGTTCAATTCCCAAAGATGTGGTATGTATGAAATGGTGAAACGGGTAAACGAAACACTTAGTTTTTTTTTTCCCCTTTCCCCCTTAATTTTAACAGAAGTTGTTTATGGTTTTTATTTGTGAATCTCCAGGCTGGCACTTGCTGGATGACGTTAAATCTCTACCCGCTGGAGGAAAGTCTTGAGAGACTGTCCAGCATGTTTGGGGAAAAATCAACCAACAGAGAGAGCTTGCTCCTATTTATTATAATGCTCCAAAGCGTACGGGTGAAGCTGGATCATATGAAACTGGTGGGTAATCCTCAACCTCATTCATGCGTTTCTGATTTATATTAGATTTATATTAATTACAGTTTGGATGTAATTTGTTGAAGCACACTGGGTTGCTGTGCAAGAAAACACTGCAGCTCAGTTTTAGGCAGAAGTATTAGAAATAATTTGTTTTTGCACGCTTAATTGTATAATTTCATTATTTCAAGTGGACTTGTTTTCTGATTTCCACAGGAAATGATAATGCAGGACTATGATTGCCACTTTCAGGAACAGCGCTTACAGTCTGGTCCTTACTTTGACTACTTGGGAAATTTCTTGCGGTTAGCTGATCGAGAAATATTTGATTTCTCGTGCGTGGCGCCACCATGCCCCAGTACTCAACCAACACATACTACTACTACTGCTGCTGCTACTACTCAAGGAATGTCCCAGCCACCACAATGCCTTAGGACTCAACAAACACCAGGTACAATATTCACTTGCATTTTAATTAATTTTTTAAAATATGCTTTAAAAACTACAAGCAGCTTAGGTAGTTTACTGATTTTTAGGTTCCTTAAACAGCTTTGCATAGGACCTAGACACTGACTGTAACTTTGAACATGGAGGAAAAATATGCAGTAAAGGAACCACATGATCAAACCTATATAAAAGAAGGGGCTTGTGCTGTACAGGCTTCATATTTCCCATCAAAAATGGTAATTTCTGGGGCAATCTCTTTAAGTAACTAAGGTTGATTCATGCTGCTGCCCCCCCCCCAAAAAAAAAAAGTTGAATAAATAAAAAGATCAATGGGATTGGCCTGCCCACTGTCACATTTTTATAATGTAACTGTTGTCGGTCACATTTCCAACAATTCCCGTCTTGCAGAGGTTCGGGAAGAGGACAACTCAAGAAAGTGGACACCTTTGCTTTTTGTTGTCATCCCCTTTACAGCTTGTGTTGCTGTTTTAGTGTGGATGGTGAGTGAAACCTTACAATCAACTTTCCTCATGCTGACAAAAATTAATCTATTCTACAATGTCTCATCAAATTTTTACCATTGACTTAATTTACTACAAGCCCTGTTGAGTCAGGTCTGCTTAGGCAGCTGCCCCCGCAACCCAGCCCTGGATAAGTGGAAGAAAATGGATGGACTACTGAATCAACAATTTCATTTGTCCATCAGTTTATGTACAAATACAAGCAAAACTAATCACTTTACTCCTTTTGAGTTTAATGCCTATTAGGAAATGCTTGATGTCTTGTTGTGCAATGGCAGAAGCATTAAGCTCGAAACTCTGTATGCTGTTTAAAACTTCTCCAACAGTACACTCTTGCCTTTCAGCTGTTCTGGCAGGTAACTGCATTAGTGCAGAAATGGTCAGTAATGCAAACTGATTTCTTAATCTTCATAACTGTGCTGGTTCATTTTAACCGTGCAGAGAGGATGGTGTCTGGGTACATATCCACAAATTGGGGTTTCTCATGCTTTTGAGCCCCTTCTAAAGAGTTGTTCTTAGTGCTAAAACTTCCCTTAACTACTTCAACTGTACTGACTGTCGGTCTGTGTGGGCAGGTCTAATAAGCCTATTTTGTAATGTGTCTTAGCATTTTAGTTGGCACTTCCAGGAAGGCAGTTCTTGTAAAGTTAACAGCTCATCAAAAATTCAACAGTACTTCAAGGCTGTTATTGAAATGAAGCCCTCTTCTGAGATTTATTTTGCCATTTATATTTGTATGATAAACATTATTCAGGCTTTGTGCCTTTTTATTTTCTTTTTTTTTTTCCCTCCCAGGCCAGGTCTCAAAGGCGTTTACAGACCTGCACCACTGAAAATATTCAAATGCAACCTACTAATACGAGCCAAACTGCGCCTGCCTATCTGAAGCATGATTAATAAGAGGGAAAAAATTGGATGGCAGTACGACTCGCTCTCCAGGTTCTTCTGTTATTGGCATGAGCCTGCTGAATAAATGAGTGGTCTGATTCTCCTCTGGTTTCACTGCATAGACTGGAGCTGCTGTATGAAAGATCACTAAAGCAAGAACGCTGCAATAATGCAGTCATATTTTTCACTTTTCTCCTCACCACCTTTTCATCTGAGCAAAGGAACCAAGGGGAAAAGGAGAGAGGAGCCAAGGCAACGAAATGAGACCACCTTGCTTCAGAGTTGTCATTTTAAAGCAATGTGAATTAAATTAAATGAGGCATGGCTGAATAATCTCTTGCTTTCCTATAGCCTATAGCTTGTCATATTGGTGTTCATGATACTTATACTTTTATATGGCACAACATGACAGCATGCACACTTATTTGTCAAACTGAGAAAAGTGACTCTGCAGATCACTTTGAATAATGAATTCTTTTAAATACAAAAGCACTACTTATTTGCCTTAGTTTGTATATTCCAGGAGCCCTGTCACTCCCTGGCAAGCTTTGATTGTATTCATAATTTCTGGGTCAGAGGCAGGAGGATGCACAAATGGAGAAATTAGTGGCTGGATAGCTTTTAAAAAAAAAAAATCTATCTTAGCTGGTGTGTAAGTGCGTTTGTCTGGCCTATTTTGCAAAGACCAGAATCTTTTTTTCTTTTCTTTCCTCCTCTTCCCCTTCCATTCAGGTGGTAATTCAGTTTGGAGCTGCAGTTAAAAATATCATTGAAACCTCAAATCAAAATATCGTTACACTGTCATCAACTGGCCGTGTCCCTGTGGTTAGAGATTGGCCTTTAACTGCAGTAGATTTACACAAGTCCGCACATGAAATTCTGACCTTCTGAAATGCTATATATCCAAATGCACGTCATGAGTGGATTATGCAACTAAACCTCTATATGCGCAATAGATGTGTCTTTGAACCAAAGGGTGTGCAAAATAATAAATTTACTGTAATAGGTTATAGCAAAAAAAAAATTTGCATCAAAGAGCATGGCTGAATGCCTCAACTACCTCATCTGATTTTCACTTTCCAAACAACAGCTTGAGGAATAACCTTGACATATTCTAAGCGAAATATTCTCTCGAGAGAACAAGCACCCACTTTATACTGATGAACAAATTGATATGTGGGAGTTTATGGAAAAGTCTCAGACAGCGTCAGTGTGCGACATAATGACTCAGCCTGTAGGCGGCCACTCCACCACGTCAGAAGTCCACCAGTTTGTCTGAAGTGAAAGCAGACTGCCGGCCCATCCTCAAGTTTCACTACACGCTTGGACATTACACCCACAGACACATAGAGATGAGCTCTGTCTTTGGACTGAAAACACGGAATTTCATGCACTGGATTTGAGAAATTTGGGATTCTTTCTCCATATGAGGAAGAAAGTAAGTATGTCTTATTTCTTTAATGTTTTTAACAGTCCAGATATGTATAACTATAGACTTCTAAACTGGCACTGCTTTTTCTTATCTGTGCTTATTTAACAAGAATATTAGATTATATTTTTCTGCATTCTTTGTTCTTTATCAGCTATTTACATGTTATAAAATGCCGCAACTTCTGGATTTCTACAGACTTTTGTTTTTTAGGTAATAAATGTTACAGATAAAGGAATTAGTACAATTAAATAACATTACAGGACTTAATCAAAAATAAAAGTACACATTGTGAAGCACACTCCCTTTTGGAGCTGCATTTAAGTAGCATGTGATTTTTAAGAGGTCTACAGGAACTGCTGCATATAAAGCTGCAGCAGCACTCTTCACAAGGCAGTAACATGAAACGATAAGAGGGTAAATATTGATTTAAAAAAAAAAATATATATATATGGCTAAAATGTACTTTGTGTTATGCCTGAAACTAAAAATTGGTTTATTTGCTGATTAGTTGGTCAGACAGGAGGGGGGGTGTCATTTGCATTTTACTTCATTGACATTCAAAGCCCTAAGTATCTTAAGTTTACCATAATATTGACAAAATGAGGGAAAGTTAATATTGGATAAGCTGCATTATTAAAATAGTTAACAGATCAAATAAAAGATTGTTTCTGTGGATCCACTAATTGACTGAAGCTCCATTTGTAGTCCCAATATGATGTCCAGCCTGTTATTTAAGAGCTTTTATGCTTGGTAAAGACATCAGAACCCTCACCTTTAACTGAGGGAGAAAATTGATTATCCTGTAATACAACCACACTTCCCTCAAACAAAGTGTAGTGGTTTCCCTGGTCAACTTTCACTTTAGAGTAAATCGATGCTTCGCAACAGCTAAAGACCACAGTAGATGTCAAATACTGTACCTTATGTAATGTGGACTGTGTGACGTTTATACATTTCACCCTCAGATCTTGAAAGCACCTTGTCTCCTCCTGAGTCTGGTAACAGGTTTGAATCTTTGCTCTGGAAAATTTGGATCACCAATAACTGATGATGTGAACAAGCTCCCAGTGTTGGTGAGTTACTACAGGATTGATGCATATCACATTTACAGTATGCTGTAACCTGAACTTCTCTTTTGTGCTGTATCGTTATCTCTGTAAGAGCTTCCGTTCCTGATCATTTGTAGTAAAAATCCTCCCCTGTCATTAATTCCTCTGTAGAAGCAGAATATCCCCTATGATTATGAGATTCCTGTTAGTTACATTCCCAAAGAAGTGGTATGTATAAGGCAATGTGAGAGAATCAAATATCAAATTTAAGTTGAATCAAAGTTGCTCATAGATTTCTCTCCATCTTCAGGCTGGCACGTGCTGGGTGGTGTTAAATATCTATCCATTGGAGCAAAGCCTTCGGAAGCTGGCCAACATGTTTGGCACCATCTCCTCCAACAAAGACAACATACTCCTTTTCATAGCAATGCTCAAGAGTTTACGCTTCACCTTTGACCACGACCGGCTGGTGGGTAATCAGAAACTTTGGTGAATGCTTCTTCACTGCGAACATTGCTTGAATTGAAGTTAAAGGATCTTCAAGCACTCATGTAGAAAGATGTGCAGTTTTCTCACCTGCATTACTCTTACTGCTGAAAACGACTCTGGTTTGAATGAAGGTGCTGCCAGAGCAGTGTGCACATGTGGCGGGACGTGGTGCACATTTACTTGCTGTAAAGTCAAACTTAGCTGTGCTATTAATTTATTAATGCAGTGTTGCGCTTACTTCGAACTAGGGAGTTGGCAGACCTTTGGACACCTGCGCACTCGTGTATACCTCCATTGGGTAACGTCTAGAAGAATTCAGGGCTACGGGGCATGTGTAAACACAGCTAAATGGCTACGTTGCAAATAAGGGCTGCAGCTTGGTGTTGGGCAGAATAATCTAATAACTTGGACAGTGCGGGACTGTTTTCAGGAACATTTAATTAAATAACTGAGATATTTAAGGTTGGCTTGTTGTCTGATTTCCCACAGGAAATGGCGATGCAGAGCTTCCAGTGTCACTATCAGGAACAGAGCTTACTGACAGGTCCTTACTTTGACTACATCAGAGACTTCTTACATACTGCTGCTCAAGGAACACCTGACTTCTCCTGTGAGCCACCACCATGCCTTAGTACTGAACAAACACCAGGTACATTCCTCACTTGCATTTAAAGTTTTAATTTTTAATGGATGCTTAGCTTATTGGACAGTAGGCATTAATTTAGGGTCAAGAATCCAGGTGTGGACAGGAATCAGATATGCAGCCTTAAGCATATAGACAGCACGTATAGTTAAAGGAGCTACATAATCCAAAAGCTTTTATTTTTTAAAAGTCATTATATGACCACACAGAAGAAATTTTATTAAATGACTGGTCCCTGGCTTTAACTAAGATTGATTTCTACCAGAGTCCTCTCACACATTCAATAAGAGGATTGATCTGCAGTTGGTAACATTGTCAATAATCATCTCCTTGCAGGGGTCCAGGAGGAGAATCGTGGGCAGGCTTGGTCGAGGAGATCTCCCCTGCTTTTGGTTCTCATCCCCTTCATAGCTTGTGTTGCTCTCATAGTGTGGTTGGTAAGTGAATGAAGACTTGAGTCTTGTGCCTGCTGGTCTTTGTGGGTTAGACTAAAAAAGCCTGGCTGTTAATGTGCCCTCATTATACTGAGCACTTCCAGGAAGGAAATTGTTGTAAAGTTAACAGCTCATCAAATATTCAGTAGTAATCCGAGACTCCGTTAATATAATGAAACCCACTTTTGAGATTTACTTTGTCATATATAACTGTATGACAAACACAGGCTGTGTTCTTTTTCTTTTTTTTTTTCTTTTAATTTTTAGGTCAAATCTGGAAGGCGTTTACCAGTGTGCAACACTGAAAATAGCCAAATGGAACCTTCTGACATGATCCCAACTGTGTCTATCTCCATCCCACTTCAAACACTCACCCACGCTGCTGACGCTCAGCCAGAGCGGGAGGCGATCGCTGAACATGAAAGTGGATGAAGCACGATTAATGAAGGAAAATAAAATGGACAGCAGCATACCAACTCACTCTCCAGTCGGCTGGATAAATGAGTGGTCTCCTCTGCTTTCACATATCTGAGCACAGGGTCCACAGCTAGTGTACAGGAGCAAACTCATCTGCTGTGGTGGCAGGTGTACCACAAAATTCCCCCGGTGCTTTTTTTGGTAGCTGGTTATCTTTTAAAATGCCTGGCAAAACACATTTTCTTGCCTTGGGTGGTGGTTAACTGGTTTTGGCTGACCTATTTTGTGAAGACCAGGTTCAGCGTTTGTTTTTTTTTCTCTCCTCACACTCTGAACTAATATCTTTAAGGGGGTTGTGCTTCACTTTGGAGCTGCAATAAAAAAAAAAACCCGCTGGAGCTTATAATCCCATTATCATCACATGTCATCGACTTGTTGACTGTGTCCGGGTGGTAGCCAAGACTGCCATTTCACTGCTTCACAACAACCTGCTCCTGTATGCTGATTTCTACAAGCAGTAAAAGAAGTGCAGTCATATTAATGTCATCCGAAAGGAAACAGCTGAAATGCTGTTGCTGCATTTCAGCTAATACAGCTTGTCCTGTACTTGTTGTTGTATTATGTTCTGCGATCTGTCACAAATTACAAACCTGCTACTCACAAACAACACGCTGAGCAGTTCAACAAGTGTCCTACTTTGTGTATCAAAGATCTGACCAGATGGCAGATAGCCATCGCCAGAGGCACTTTGAATCCAGTCATTGTATTTTCAAAGCTGTTGCCCAGTGATCTATAGCTGCTGCTCAGCCACAGTGAGTGTGTTAGAGGTTTTAATGCCTTATTCACTGGGTCAATCATGTTCAGTCATGAGAACATGACTCCCCGAGTGTGAGCGCTCTTGTAGTGCATGTGTCAGAGACGGCGCAAGAGACAGTGCAGACAGGACGAGGGAAAGTGAGGGAGATAGGGACTGATAGATGGATGGACGGATGAGCTCAGTGAGAAGCATAAGGAGGGCTTGTTCTCGTCACAAAAGAACTGGCCGTAGGCTGGAGGAAATGCCACTTACAAACACGACTGATGTCCACAGATCCTTATGAATCAACAGGCTAAGAATCCTTCTAGACCGCAGGCTACGTAGCCTCATCTACAGAGGCTGGTTAGTATTTCAATAACAGTTGACTGTATTTGAATGATTAACTTCCAAAACACGCCAATGAAATATGGATATATCTCAATTAAAATGTTTATCTGTTATAGATGTCTTTAAAAAAAAAA
>JASGAU010404158.1:0-11344 GCA_030220045.1 Australoheros facetus | reverse complement strand
CTGAATTTGGACATTGTGCGTCGATATAATCTGTATGCCTGGAACTCGTGCACTGAGAAACGTTCCACGGTGCAAAGTGCAATTAAAATGCGTTAAAATTATTAATTCGTTAATTTCCCCGTAATTAATCGAAATGAACGCGTTTAAGTCCCACCCCTATTAATAACCTAAAAAAAGTCCAGTTTCCTTCAACTCAAATGTTCAAGACTTGTACTGTTTCAGTCAATTCTTTCAGTACTAGTAACACATAATTTCTGTTGAGCTGATCTTCCCGTCTGACTATTGCCTAAGTACCCCTGATTAGAAATCACTGCCTTAAACATGATCAGTGTGCATTTTGCTTGATGGCTCTTCCTGAGAAGTTGGTTCCAACACAAGGGAGGAAACTATGTCAACACTGCTGGTCACAGTCAGATAGTTGAACACTTTCTTTATGGATGACTGGAATATGAGAGAAGGTGTCAGAGTTGAATTACACAGGCTCAACAGGTTATTTTAGATAAGTTTAATCTCACTTTCCCTCTGCCAAAAGCAACAGGCAACAACTCTGGAAAACACACTATATGAACTTGAAAAAACAGCTGGAGAAAGCACAAAAACAGTAGCTTCAACATTTGGGAAACATTATGGCTAATTTCATAATAACTACCCAGTAAAACAAAGTCTCACTACTTGCCCACGTTTGGTGTTTTACTGAGTGGATCAAATCGCTTCTGCTCACCCCTCTCAAATCCTCAAGAATGCCAGACATTGTTTCCAAAGGGATCTCCCCATAGGCATAGCTGTGTGTGTGTGTGTGTGTGTGTGTGTGTGTGTGGGTGTGTGTGTGTGTGTTTTCTATTTCCATGCACTTGGCTCCAAGAAGGGGTGTCACATGACAGCTCATTCCTAGGGGTTGTCACGACATTTATAGTTACCAGGCTGTCATCAAGGACACTACTTTTCTTTTTTGTGTCTGTGACATCAGCTGGTACCCCCACAACCTTTGACCTTTACAAAAAGACACACTCTTCTACCTGCCCATGAACACATAGCCAAAGGAAAGAAATCTGACATGATCTACTGCCACTATATTATAATCTGGGTGTAGAGAGGTGATGAATATTAGCTAAAAACCACTAAAGTTAATAGATTACTTAAAGTTATGGACATTATGTAAAGTTTAGGGTAACGGGTTAGAGTGGTGGTTCTCATATGAATAAATGTGAATGTTAAGGGAAAAAAGAAGCACCATGCAGACCTTTATTTCACTAAACATTAGCCTAGATCTTTCTCACTGCAGAATCATTCATTTAAAAAAGTATGGTGGGTGTTTTGACGTGGGTGGCAAGCCAGAAAATGTTAAGAAACACTAGGTTAGGATGTTAGTGGAGTTAGGGAGTGCATGTTCTGTGTATGTTTATGTGACAAAGGTTTATTTAGGACATCAGGCCAGTTTAGGCCAGTCTGGAGCCTGAAGTATGTTTTTCCTCTGGCTGGAAGCGAGGCAGCTAAAACCTCCTGATAGCCAGAGAGTACATCCTAACCGGATTATTCAGAGCGGCGGGCTGGGAGACTAAAGTTAGAAGTGTCATATCACCTCGTCCTGTGTGTGCAAGTGTGTGATGGAAAATGTGAGTCCTCCTGCACTTAAAATGTTTCATGCCATTTCCCACCAAAATGCAAAAACAAACAGTGGTGTACACCAGTCATCTGTTTGTCATATGTGTAAACAGTTTGTTAGCTCAAGTGCATTCACTGTTTGCTTTTCTCGGTCCATTTATAAACAGTACTTCTACACAAAAAAAGTTTTGTTTTGTTTTTTGTTTTTTTAAATAAGACAGGAAGTAAACCAGCTGCTAGTGCAGAGAGGAAGGTTGCCCAAACATGGAGGTGGTTCCTTCCGTCAGAATTAGATATGCTCTGTCCAACAATAGCATCGGGTCACCTGTTTGACCTGACAAAGCCTTTAATATTCAAGAAACAACTTAACATGTGACTTGGACAGCTTATTCACCACAGGAAAGGAAACCTCTGAGGTAATCCACTGGAATAACCCTTCTTTCTTCTGCTTACACACATCTGGCTTTCCAAACATGTGGAAAATGTGCCAGAAATAAAATTTCTGAAATAAACTAAAATGCTAGGTTGGTTTTTCCATGAACTATATGCATGTAAAAAAAGAAAAAGCACAACTAGCAGAAAAAAAAATTGGTCTTGAAAGTGTAATTAACACCTGGCGACATTTCTGTTCTTTTCCACAGGCAATAAAATTATCATCACTCTGCTGCAGTCTATGCGGGTGTGCACCTCATTTATAGAACATGGTAGATTATACCGTTACAGCAGAACTGGTAAATCTAAACCTTACTGATTACCAAAAAAAAGTAAACAGAGCTTCTTTTCAATGTAAGTGCTGCACCAACACAGAATTAGACTCTAATTTAGAGTCTGTCTTACAGCAAAAGTATCAAATTTACGGTTCTGTTCTAACAGCCTAATTTGTTTAGAGGCCGCTTCTTTGCCCCTCACTCAAAATGAACAGTTGGATAGTTGACCTCTGAGCTATAAGATTACTACCGTCCACAAAAACAGCATCTCTCCAGAGTCCATCTATGGTAAGGAGGGGTGGTGGGTGGGGAACCCCCTGCGAGCAAGCCAGCAGTGTGAAATATCAAAGCTGCTATCTCTGAGGTGAGCCGAACACAGCAGTGGAAACTCCATGATGTCAGAGGCATGCATGGTATTCATTCATATCCCAGATTGGTTTAGACACATTAAGGATGGCGATCGTGGCCAGTGCTGATGAAAGGTGATGTACGCATGCACTCTAGCAACAACACCAAGCTCCACCGCCTGACACATACCGAGGCTGTGGGCTAGCACGAGGTAAACTGAAACCACGATGACACTTCACAAAGCTCGGCTGCAACTAAATGTCAACAAATGAAAAGTGTTGTGTGTGAAGGCAACATGTTATATATTAGACTACTCTCAAGAAAATGGAGAAATAATTAGAATAGAGAAGAATTCTGCTTTAGGTAATCAGCTGCACATAATTGGTGATTAACTTTCACTGAGTGGTCACATTGGGTCACGAGAAGCCTGCACGTGTGTGTGGGTTTGTGTGTACTGAAACACTAATGAACTTAGACAGTGTCACATGGGACCTTGTTTTAACCAATTATCTCTCGTTATCTTCCCTACAGCCCAAGTTAGCACCCACTCTTACCTCTTTAATAATGCACGACTGCTTAGGCCAATATGACAAGCATTTTTACACACTCAGACACAAATATGTGCAGAGATTAATCATTTATTTCGATAACTTTTAAAGCTGCAGTAGACAAAAGACCGAAGTTTTGTTTTGTTTTTTATTGTCATTGTAGATGCAACATTTTCGACAGCTCTCTGACATATAAACTCTAAAAGTCCCACAAAACCTCAAAGGTTTATTTTCTTTCAGTAGTACAAGTATTAAAGGTTAAAGTGTAAAGCATTTAAAGTGCACAGATAAGGTGAGCTAAACAGTATTTTAGTGCTGAATATGCAAATAAAGAGACTGATAGTGTGCTTGGTGCACACTAGATCCAGTGTGGGGGAATCTACAGTTTCTGCCAAAAAAGTAAAACAGGTGGTGTCCCTGGATTATATTTCATGCCACCACACTCACCCTGTGCAGGGGTCTAGCACTCTTGAGGCTTTCTGTAAGCAATTTGAGAAAGTTTTGCTCATATCAACACTCACCTACTTTGTCTTAAGCACTAGGTTGTTGTTTCAATTCAATTCAATTTTATTTATATAGTACCAAATCAAACAGTCACCTCAAGGCACTTTATATTGTAAGGTAAAGACCTTACAATAACTACAGAGAAAGTTCAGACAACTGATATACATTTTTTACCCTGTAGAACGTCATCAGAAACCTTAAAGATAGTGTTTGTTGTGTGCTGTTATGCAAAAACAGAAGAGCAGCATGCAGCCATGAGGGAACCTTGTGTTCTTAGGGTTGATGAAGTGCCCAAACCTTTTCTTCTGACATACTTTAAATGAATCATGGCAGAGTGCCAGTCCTAGGTTAAGGTGTATCCAATAGTTTACTTCTAAAGTTAAAAGTCGAGCTAAAAATAAAATTAAATAAAACAACCTCAGACAGCTGTTTTGTTTTTCTTGGTGTATTAAAGCCATGTAAAGTCCTCATTTGGTGGCATTCCACTGGGAGTGACTGGTCTTATGGCTGGGTGAGCAGTGGGGTCAGTGTTCAAATCTCTGGATCTCCTGTCCTGTCATGTCTGGAGGGAAGAACAGCTCTCCCATCAAATCTCCGACAGATCAGGGTTTTCCCTACCACATAAGACACTGATGCAGCACTTAATTGTTGTTGTGAAACTATGCTGAAGGTTCTCTATTGCTCTAGAGAGAAAATACACTCTAGTGTTTTTAATATGAGTAAGGGTTGTCTTATATTTGGTGACTAGAAACTAGCCCTAATGTAGCTACACAGCACATGTTCTCATGTCTCTTTATATCAAGTCTTTCTCCACCTTAAGCCTTTGGCTGGCCTGGTTCAATCTGCAGAAGTTTTGAAGGTTTGTTTTGCTAGCATGGAGAAACATAGCTACTGACAGGTAAGGGGGCAGATGCCAACAGCACAACATTGTTAAAGCTTTTTTCAGCTGCACATCGAGACAGAATGAGAGTGGAGAAGATTAACAGTAGAAACAGGTGAAAAAAAGGTGGACAGAATTTCAGCAGACAATAGATGAGGACACTGGGGACATGTGGAGTAATAAAATTCAAGGATAAGCAGGGATAAAAGAGACGTCACAGAAGAGAAAAGGGAAAGCAGGTCACAATAAAAAGGAAAACATGAAAGAGCAACAGAAGAAAAAACGTGCCAGGAAAAAGGATGAAGGGAGAGTTGACAAAATGTCTACAGCAAGATGGAAAAGAAAGGGGGAGATGAAGGGGAAAAGAGGGAGAGGGTGAGCAAAGGAGAGAAGGAAAAGGAGATAACCAGGCTTGTCTCCATGGTGCTGAGAGCCACCGGCTTTATATAAACCTCAGTATATCGAACTGAGTATACTTTCAGTGTTTTTAAAATCACATCATGTGTACATTCATCGCCAGCCAAATAAAGTGTCAGGTGGATCTCTGAAAACAGCTGTGTGGTTCGGTGTGTGTGTGTGTGTTGCATTTCACCTCTCTGACACCATCTTTGCAGCTACCCCAGATTTAGATATTCTTCATTGAAAAGATTTTTTTTCAAGCAGTTTCATATGCTTCAGAAAAGTTGCATCAGCAGCCAGATAAAATTCTCTCAAAAGCTCGGCTCTTCCGGCAAGTTCTCCACACAAGTCTCTTCTTCTTCGCTCCACTCACAAAAGTAACTTCAGTTATGTAACCGGGCATACAAGATAATTAGCGACTGAATAATTAAGTGTGTGCCCATGATAGTGTGACTGTTTGATGGAGTGTGAGTGTGTGTGTCTATACGCCTGTGTGTATGAGCGATGGAGGACTTTTGGAAGGACTCCATTGTATGAATCTGCCTCTTAGCTGTGGCATGCAGCCTAAAGCTTCTATCTGATCCAAAACCATCAACAGGCACCAGAAACGGGAGCTTAGTAAATGGCAGAAACTAACAGTTATCGAAAGCCACCCACCTCCATCCTTATATTACTGTTTATGCCTTGTTGCCAGAATTCATTTAATACCAAGAGTCAAGCATTTTCTGCACAATTTCTTTTTTAAACTGGAAGCCTGAGTGCTTTACACTTCACCCTCTGCACAAGAAAAACACTCATTGGTGGAAGCTGCAGCTCTACAGTCTGCATTTAAAATCCTCTCCATCCTTAACAGGGTCACACAAGAGCCAAAAAACCAACCGTGCTGGTGAAAGTTTGGAGATCAAGAACAATGGATAGAGCACTAACAGTAAGGGGTGGGCAGCTGTCAGACAAAGTGGGCGAGAAGACAGCAATAGGGGTGACTAAAAGTGGGAGTAGAAGAGCGAGACAGGGAAAGAATGTGTGGTAGAGAGCCCAAATCATGCAATGTGATCTGCCCTCGGTGTGAAACTTGAGAGCTAGCGGTGGTTTGGGGGGGGACACAGGATGAGTCAGGTCTATCACTGAAGATCAACTGACAACAATAACAACAACTGATCCTCCCTTAACATAATAAATGATGGCACAATTAAGCAAGTAGATCGATAACTACGATGACAATTAACTATTCATGAGGCCCGTCTAGTAGCTTTTGTGTCCATTTCTCTCTCCCTACCAGTTTTCATCCCACTGAAGTGGCTGGAAAAAAAAGAAACTTTCATAAGATCCATCATCAGCCCACACGCTGCAGCATATCATAGCACGCTCTTCATCACATCATGGCATCCTCTGTCACAAACACAGCTGCGTGACAAATTCAGATCTCTGGATGTCCTCCAGAGGGAAGAACATGTCTCTCATCAAATCTCCAGTAGATCAGGGTTTTTCCTACCATGTAAGACACTGGTGCAGCACCTAATTGTTTTTGTGGACCTATGCTGAGGGTTCTCCGTTGCTCCCGAGACCTGTTTTGCTGCCATGGAGAATCGTAGCTGCTCCCAATGTTAGCATTGCTACAGAAATGAACCAGGTATAAAAAGTAACAAATGAAAACAAATAAAATGCTCAAAACAACATGATAGAAAAGTCAGTCAGAAACACGAGGGCAACCAGAATGGGAGGGAAATACGTTTTCCACAGTCAGTCAGCTGGATTGTGGCTACACTGCAGACGTCTGATCTAACAAAACTTTAATAAGTAGCTGTTGTAGTTGGAGCAACAGAAGATTTTATTCAACTGATACACTTTTCTTGGGAGAGCAGTAAACATGTGAATATCAACATTTCATTTTCTGCTATACTTTTCTTAAAGACCATCTATTTGGAAAACAAAGGGCAGTGACATTGTGATTAGTGCATTTTACCAAATGTTAAAATGATAATGCACTACAATTACTTCACCTGCATGAAGAGGAGGTGTCACATGGTTTCAGTGGTTGTATTTGTTTCTTTACATTTCAAAATTAATAAAATAAAATAAAACAAATCATTTGCCCAGTTCCAGACTTGACACATGTATATGTATACTCACTGGCAACTTTGTAAGGGATATATTCTCATTAAAAATGTCTAACTTAGCAATCATTTGGCAGCAATTCAGTGCATTTAAGCATGTAGACATGGCCAAGACAATCTGATGAAACTAAAACCGAGCATCAGACTAGAGAAGAAGGGTGATTTCAGTGAGTTTGAATCTGGCATCATTTTTTGTGCCTGATGGGTCTGATGCAACCATCTCTACGGTTTACTGAGAATGGTCTGAAAGTATCTAGTGAACGGTCATTGGGCAAAAATTCCTTATTGATACCAGAGGTCAGAGAATAGCAAGACTGGTTCTAGTTGATACAAAGTTAGCAGTAACTCAAATAAAGCCTCCAGAAAAGCATCTCTGAATGCACAACACTGAAGTAGTGTTGTAGGAGACCACACCAGGTGCCACTCCTGTCAGCTAAGAACAGGAAATAGACTACAATTTGCACAGGATCACAAAATTGTAAGAGAGAAGATTGGAACAACAGCACTGTTGAGCGGGTGCTCTTGTTAAGCTGTTTTAGATTCGTAACAGGGGAGAAGGGGGCGTTGTGTGTCAAAGTGCAATTATAATAAAGTCAGTGAAGAAGTGTGTGAAGTTTGAACAGTAAGGGTCTATGGTGTGAATTAGAAGATCCTAGGTGAGATCGTTCTTGAGTCATGGCCAACATTAAAGTTTTTGTAAAACAGACAACGATGCCAAGGCTATGACAACAGCTTGACTTTGAAACAGCCAAGCTAAAAATGTTGCGTGGTCTGATGAATCCTTATTTCTGCTTCCACATTCAGGTAGTAGGGTCAGAATTTCGAGTAAACAATATGAAAGCATGGGTCCATCCTTCCTCGTATTGATGTTTCAGGCTGCTGGTGGTGTAATACTGTGGGGGATATTTTCTATGCAGATTTTGGGCCCCTTAGTAGTATTGTGACTGACCATCCCTTTTTATGACCACAGTGTATCCATCTTCTGAACATTACTTGAATGAGTTCACTGTACTAAAATGGCCTCCACGGTCACCAGACCTCAACCCAATAGAGCCCCTTTGAGATGTCGTGGAACAGGAGATTCATGTCATGGATGTGCAGCTGACAAATCTGCAGCAGCTGTGTGATGCTATCGTGTCAATATGGACCAAAATCCCTGAGGAATATTTCCAGAACCTTTCTTGAATCTATGCCACAAAGAATGAACGCAGTTCTGAAGGCAAAAGGGGGTCAAAACTGATACGAGCAAGGTGTACCTAATGAAGGTTCTGGACCATTTAGCCAACAGTAACCTATCATACCTTTATTTAAAAACATATACTTTTTTCTTTACTTTATCAATAAAAACATTAGTTGATTGTCTTTATTTGTGTTTGTTGTACATGTTTTTATTTTTTCTAAATCATAGAACCAGATTCTTACACAGGTGATTATCTGGTTTGCTTTTACTAATTATTAAAACAAGAGAGATTTATATACATCTCAATTTGAAAGTGGTGACAACCACTTAACACTGTCAAAAGGGAGGAAGAATGGGACAGCTAACAATTATATATTATATATGTTTGTGTACTTTCTCATTTATTTTTACTTCTTTTCTTCAAGCCCTCATACTGAGCACCATTTTTTCTCCACAGTGGAAAAATCCACATCCTCAGCTTTTGTAAGGTCATACTACAACCAGGAGTTAAACGATATAAGCACGTCCGATACTGTTTACTTGCACAGGTGTATTAACAGCAACAGTGTTGACCTCCTGTCTTGATGTTCATTTTAACCACGCTGAGTCAGTTGCACATATACCAATATTTATTTTTCCATCAGGCTATACTAGTGCCTGTGCGTATGTGTGTGTCTCCAGTTGTACTGCTTGAGTGGTAGTGTTTTAATCTGTCAGTCAGCAGTGTAGCAGCAGAGTGGAAGGTCATGATTCAGCAAAAAAAATTGAGTGTGTGAATGTGTGTGTGGGATCAAGTTTGCAGGACTCATTTCTGCGTCCTCTTTAATCTGAGATTAATCCAGCTCACCTGTACTGTGACCTACAGAACACACTGAGAAAAAAGGGAAGTACAGCTGAGAGAAAACAGACTGTATATCAATAAAGTTAGAAAAAAGAATTTTTTTCCTTCCCCTTCCATAACAGGCCACACTCACACATTGTTATATTACTGTGACGTAGTTTCTTATGAATGCATGAAAGAAGGACTATGCCATGATTGCCTCAGTAGGCTAAAGAAAAGCATTGAATCAGAAGATGGTAAACAGGAAGATCAATGCATAAAATAAGACTTAGAGGCACATAGATGAGCCATTTTCTCAGATACTTCCTGGAAATTAGCAAAAGACAGACATTTCAATGACATTAAAAAAAAAAAATCTTATTTAAATGAGGCCAAAACCAGTGAAGTTGGTAAATAGTCTGACACATGCTGTGAACAGGAAACACAAAGATAACAAGCACACACAGAGACATGCACACAAACATTACGTGTAAGGGGAAAGAAAAGGTAACAGCAGTATAGGGTTTTTCAATTAGCCACCTACCAAGGCCACGTCTGTGAGAAAATGAAATGGCAGAAGAGCACAGGTATTCTCAAGTTTAAACACTCACACACATATGCACACACACAGAGCACTGTAAAAACCATCCTCTTCCACGCATTCACTAAACACAAAAAGCTACACTTAAACATACACATACTGGCTGAAACTTGACTTGACTGATTAATTATCTGCCTGGTTAGCAGGCGAGCTTGTCAGTTCAAGGTGCCTGCGACTATATGTAAATGGCTCTCTTGCTTGCCCTTGGTGTGATTATGCAGTATGGATCAGGTTTCAGTCCACCGTGGGAACATTATGGCTGACCAAGCATATTGATCGCTGCAGGAGGAAATAGCATGTCTCCCCGCAGTGTGACTGTGTCACAGCCTGATCTGAATATGAGATTTAAGTCAAAGGCCCTTCTAGAAATTACAAGTCTCTAAATCATTGGGCTTTGAGGTGATGATTACATTGACGTGTCACATAGTTACCAGTTAACAATACCGGAACATCGGTGATGTAGAAGCTCATTCAGCTCATGATCCATCACAGCATCCAATTCACAGGTTATTGTGAATACGACAAGTGCGACCTGGACTCAATAGGCGATCATTGTGTGCAAGTTTGATCAAATTCTGATTAATACTTTCAATTCAATTTTATTTATATGGCACCAAATCACAACAACAGTTGAATCATATACTGTAAAGTAAAGAACCTACAGTATTAGACAGAAAACGCCAGTGAGCAGATGCTCCCAATGAGCAAGCACTAGGTGTTGGTGGGAAGGAAAAACTCTCTTTAAATAGAAAGAAACCTCTGGCAGAACCAGACAGACATCTTCCTAAACCAGTTGGGGGTCGAGGGTAAAGACAGACATGGAGACACAAAAACATAATACTGTAGGAGAAGTAGCAATTCTTGTGAATTGTGGACAGACAGATGCCTGTACAAGATGGTGTACAGTCCCAAACACTCACACAAATTCCTATCCACACAAGATCTTTCTTTAAGCATTTAAATATTAATGAAAATTCAACCACAAAGTTGAAAACAAACTCAAAGAAAATGTCACTGAAATTAGTACAGTAATGCATTACTTTACTGTGTTACTGTCAGGACGGGGGGTGTGGCAGGCAGAGTTAGGATCCAAAATGCAGAACTCAGCAGACAGATATAAACTTAAGTGGTTCTATTGCTGAGGTTGGCAGGTGACATACAAAAGTCGTTCAAGGAGCTGAATTAGGCAGAATATCCAAAACTAAGGATCTTCAGACAAAAACCAGGAACAGATGAATACACCGCCATGAGGGGACAATGCGACAAAGAACAGAGGGAAACTAAGGCAAAAAATACACACCAGGTAATGAAACAATTCGAAATAGCTGGGAGAGAAACACAGAGACCAAAACTAAATCCAAAGCACAAAGACCAAAAACATACCAAAATAATGCAAGAAGCAGCAAACACAGAGATCAAGACTAAGACACGTGAGCTTGACACAAGGACAGAAGATAAACAATACAAGAAACAGACTAAACATACAGGGGTTGGACAATGAAACTGAAACACCTGGTTTTAGACCACAATAATATATTAGTATGGTGTAGGGCCTCCTTTTGCGGTCAATACAGCATCAATTCGTCTTGGATATGACATATAAAAGTCGTGCTCAGTGGTCAGAGGGATTTTAAGCCATTC
>JASGAU010404157.1:0-29282 GCA_030220045.1 Australoheros facetus | reverse complement strand
GAGGGCGCTATAATTGAAGCTTCGAGTAATGAACCTATTTTCAAACCATTTGGCTCAAGTGGTTCAGTGCTTCACAAAAGCTTCATTTTCTCATCACTAGGTGAGAGGCTTACCTGCTCACTTTTTATCCAATCAGCAGCACCCGCTCTTCATGTGATCAGCTGATGTCCACTGAAGCAGTCGTTATTTGAGATTATTTTTATTACTTGTTGCTTTTTGGCTCCTCAAATACAGAAAATACTTCCTGGGATTCATCCCAGGATCTGTCAGCTAATAATGACCCCGCTGAGTAAACCTTGAAGCTGTGGCTGAATAGTCCATGTTTTCCTCCTCTTGAACTTCCTGAAGTGATCCTGAAGTACCTGCAGCCACAATCAGAGCCGTTCCTATAGCAACAGAGGATGCACTTCAGATCAGTTCCTCTTTTATTGATATTTTGTTGTCTGAAGCACGTTTGCAGCTTCTGAGCCCAGCATGACACCTGCAGTTTAGTTTGTTCTTGTTTCCTCCATATTCATCTTAAAATAAAAGTCCAACCTTTATAATGAGCTGATGCATTTTGATAATTTCCATGAAACAGCACTGATGACATCAGCAGCATCCACCTTCACTCTATGCAGCAGTCAGAGCGCTCTGATTTACTGAGCACCCAAACGTGTCTTTACATAAGTCCTAAAATCTCCACCACACCTTTCCTTGACCTCATGACATTTTTCACTGAATAAAGGTGATTAAGAAAAGCCAGGAGGTGCCTTCCTGCATCTAGCAAGTGTCCAGGTCTGAGAAGCACCTTAAACCTGCGTTCTCTCTAAGGTCCAGCAGGAGGCGACTCCTTCGGTTGTTAAAACAAAAGGTCTGATTGTGTAGCGGTCCATGAGAAAATTCACTTGGGAAACTATGGTCCTGTTAGTCTCAAAGGACCAGAAAGCAGGGGAAGATTTCAGGTGGACCAGTGAGGAGCTGATGTGGTCCTTCGGGTTCTCGGTCTGATTTCATTCACGTTTTTTTCCTCTTCCACAGATGGTTTGTGATGGGCCCGGCTCGCTCCGGCACCGGCATCCACATCGACCCGCTGGGCACCAGCGCCTGGAACGCTCTGGTCCAGGGACACAAGCGGTGGTGTCTGTTCCCGACCAACACGCCGCGGGAGCTCATCAAAGTGACAAGAGAGGATGGCGGCAACCAGCAGGACGAGGCGATCACCTGGTTCAGCGTGGTTTATCCACGCACCCAGCAGCCCACCTGGCCCGCAGAGTTCAGACCGCTGGAGATCCTGCAGAGACCCGGGGAGACGGTGTTCGTGCCCGGTCAGTGAGTGAAGCTAATGGCTTCTGTCAGTTTAGGGTCCTTCGCGCATCAAATTCAGATCGGCAACAAAATTACATAAAACAGGAAATTTACAGAAAGGTGAATCAGTCCTGCAAAGTTTAAAAGGTGGATGAAGGCTCAAAAAGGTCAAACCAGTGTGGAAGTGCTTTCTTCTTCATGTCTTCTTTTTATAATGGCTGCCGGCGGGGTGATAGTGATAAGTCTGTGGGGAAGCGACCCTCTGCCCTGACCTCTGCAGACACTTTCCTGATGACTTTATGGGCTCGGTCTCTCCTTTCAAATCTTATTTACTAAAACAAATTAAGTCCATTTTGTACATTTTTGGTCATACTGTGTTTTAGAAAGGAGGCATACTTATTGGCTAACAGCCTGTCAATCACAAGCTGTTAGCCAATCAGCATGTAGCTCATCACAAAAAGTTTCAAAACACAAAGGTGGAGATGGTGAAAATGCTCAGGCTTCAAAACCAATGGGTGATGTCACAGGCACTACTTCCATCTTTTATATACAGTCTGTGGTCATGTGTGTTAAAAACGTGCAGAATTTTTCCCACATGAACCCTGAAGAAAAGTCACAAACACCCAGTGATAGCATCTGAGAAAAACCAGGTGCTCTGTGAAGGTGTTGGAGCCGCAGGTAAAGCTGAATGAAACGTCTCAGCTGCAGGGTTCTGCAGCCTGCTCAGTCAAACGCTGTCTCTGGGGTCTGGACCGGTTCCTCTGGGATTCTCCACAACATGTAGTCTGTCGGTGGCTGCAGGGTGTGCTGAGCAGTGTTTACAGTGGTGCTCAGTGTAATGCCCGCTGACCCAGACGTGACCCGACAGTGGCGCTGACCTACATTCACCTAAAGCCAGTGAAGCTGTTGGTGATGAGGGTGGATTAAACCCTCAGCTGCTTCTTGGGCACCGCTCCAGGATTTAGACCCCACCTGACGACAGCACAGGCAAAACAAACCAGGTGGAGGCGTCGTCTGTCGGTGCCCACGTCAGCCTAAACGGTTATCTCCAGTAGTGGGATCGACCGTCACCTGACCGAACGTGCCAAAGACCCTCAGTTTCCTGCTGTGCAGGACTGAGATGAGCTCAGAGCGAATGCAGTGTGTTTCCAGTGTGTCAGATTTTATTTACAAACCCACTGCAGACCGGCGCCACCTTCATTTAGGACACAAACGATCCGTCCCAGCGTCAGTGCTGTCCTTATAAATGAAAGATGTAATAAAATCTGGACTCTGGAGAACAAGCAACTTTTTTTTTGTCTGATTCGCAGCTTTTGGTCGTTTTGTTTTGCGTGTTGAACCAGTTTCGTGTCCTCCGCAGGCGGATGGTGGCACGTGGTCCTCAACCTGGACACGACGATAGCCATCACTCAGAACTTTGCCAGCTGCATCAACTTCCCCATCGTGTGGCACAAAACGGTTCGAGGACGACCCAAACTCTCCAGGAAGTGGTACCGGTAAGGACTGGGCAGGAGGGCGTCGTTAAGCTTTAATTAGCTGTTTGTGTTTTAAAGCTGGGCTTGAATGTAAACATCCTCGTTAACGGCGGCTTCGCTGTCCTTTCAGCATCCTGAAGCAGGAGCGGCCCGACCTGGCGGCGCTGGCAGACAAAGTGGACCTGCAGGAGTCCACGGGCATCGCATCGGACAGCTCCAGTGACTCTTCGTCATCATCATCCTCCAGCTCCTCCAACTCTGACTCCGACGTATGTGCTGACACACACACACACACACACTGAGCACTTCCTGTGATGGATGCATGGATGAAGGTGCAGACGTGGAGATGGAAACACAGTAAATGGAGACATAAAAAGAAAGACACAGTATTTTTACACCAACACGGTGACTCCCAGTTTGATGCTGTTTTACGTGTTTTTGTGACCGGCTGTCTCACAGCACTGGTTCATCCCAGTTGGGAGCCTTTTCATGCTTGAATGATTCATAGGTCAGAGTTCAGAGGCTCAACAAGCAAAAACATTCTTGGAAACTTTGAAAGAGCTTCAGAAAGCTGGAGAAATGCTGCTCAAGAGCACTTTTAAAAAGTCTGGCTGCTTGGAAACAAAATACAGAGAAATGAGGTGTGGCTTAAGACTTTTGCACAGTGTTGTAGACGTACATGTTGAGAAATGTCCGACTGGGCTAAAATATATTTAGGTTTAGAAGTATGTAATACTGTACCCCAGCAGCAGGGGGCGGTAAAGCACTTACACGCCACTCATAGATGGAGGCAGATTTTCACTACATTCACAACACACAACACTACGTTGTGCTGAGGCAGAGTCACGTCTGAGCAGGCCTCCTGCAGGCTCTGTTTAAACTGAGGTGAACGCTGAAATGAGATCCGGCTCCTGGCTGCAGGATATGGTGATCACACAGGTGCAATCCCGGCTTATAGTAATCCCAGCTGTCACGTGACACCTGAGCCAGCACTGAGGTTATTACTGATGAAGCAAAACGAAACTAAAATAAAATGTGAGGAGGTTTAAATTTGTCCCTGAAAAATAAGCTGACAAACAGTAAAGACTGAAGTGAAACACACCAACTTCCTCTGGAAACAAATAAAAACTAAAAACGGTAACCAGGTGTGACGCCTGTGTAACCTGTCTGAGCATGTGCGCTCTCTGTCTCCCCCTGCAGGCCGGGTCGGGCTCCGAGGGCGACGCCATGACTCACCGCAGGAAGAAGAGACGCACGTGCGGGATGGCGGCCAACGGTGACACGAGCAGCCAGGACGACTGCGCCAGCAAGGAGAGGAGCTCGTCGCGGTGACCTCCACCCTGCAGCGGCGATCCTGCGGCTCCAGCTGCTTCTAGTTTAGATGGAGCGAAGCCCTGAAGGAGGAAGAGACCTGCCACCACTGTGCTTTTCTCTGTAGCTTCTGTAACGGCGAGGGGGGGTGAGCTGGAGTTTTATCCAGCTGGACGGGTTTTCTGAGCTGCTCGGCGATGAAGGGGGGGTGGGGGGGGTTTCCAGGCTCGTCGGCACATTCAGGCGTCACAGTTTGAGCAGGGCAGGATTTCACCGTCACGTCAGCTTTTCCACCGTTTTGCTCATTTGCATAAACTTGAGGTCCACCGTGATTCCAACAGCGTCCAGAGTGACTCAGCACTCGAGCAGTCGCCCGTCTTAAAGGAAGTCCCATTCAGCGGCTGCGTGGATTAATTCCCTACTGGAATATTTCTGTAATAGAAAGTTTCTCAGACAGCTCCCTGTGATGTGTTTGAGGCTGTAGGAGAGAAAAACGCTGTCCGTGATCATCACTGCTGCGGTCCGGTGGAGGCGTCCCATCAGGCTGTCGCTCTGAATAAATCGGTGCCTCTTTGCTTCCTCTTTGGTCCATTTCTCATAAACATCTTTCAAATATACATCCGCCTCCTGCTCCGAGTCAGCATTTGAGCTTGGAAGTTCCTGATGTCCAGTTGGTCCGAACGCAGCCTCAGACAAACTGACTCCCCTTTATAAAAAATGTAATAATCAGCTGCCTCTCCAGTGAGCTCCTCAGTCCTGGTCTGCAGTTTTAGTCTTTGAACTGCGCGCGTCACCTGCTGCAGGTTCTGGTTCGAGTCGCCCTTTTACTCCGAGGACCTCCAGAGAAGAAGAACTACCAGCTGCAGTCCAGGATGTGTGGGGTGAGGTCCTCTCTGGAGAAGCACCTGAAAGATCTCAAAAACCGTCACACCAGCAGCCTGACCACCGAGTCAGGAAGTGCCTGGCTGGATAGCAGTGATTCAGATTTCAAAATAAGAGCGCAGGGATTGTCTGTTTAAAATAATTAAATAAATAACGGTTATGTGCAGCTAATTTAATACAGAAGGTATTAATACAGTGTTGGTTCTTGGATGTTGTGATTTCACCTGCTGCTGTCTGGCTGCTCCTCTCTGTGACAGGAAGTATATAAAGTCTGCGTCTCCTGATGTTCTCAGGACGTTGGTTCAGTAAAGATGTGTCAGTAAGATGACATTTAATGGTTCGACAGGAGCTGCTGAGGTGTGCTGCGTTTGTTTCCTCATTAAATCCGTTAATCACAGTCTTCAGAACTATATTTGCACAGACGGTGTTAAACTTTCCCCTCTCCCATTTAGAGGAGTGATGGACGTGTCCACAGGAGCGTTCCTGCAGACCTATCAGACCCGCACAGCTCGTTAATCGGCTCCGCCTTTGTCTCGTTACCGCCTGTGTTGCACGAGCTGCTGTGAAAGTCGACGTGTTATCCCGGGTTGATGTTCTGTTTCCTGTAACCTGCAGACGTGCGGCTGTGAGCCAGGTGGCGCCGTCTGACCCGGGTCCAGATCCTTTCTGGGTAAAACTCCACCTGCGCTCACTCACCTGAAGCTGCGGTTAAGGAATCGTCACCTTTAATGTGCCAGATGTTGACTTCCTGCCTTCTGCCTGTGACTTCCTGTTTGAATCAAAGGGGCTGATGTTAAAGCAGGAACAGGTGACCTCGGTGGCTTCGGGCGTGTGAGGGACGACCGCGTTTCTGCTTTGTGCCAAACGAAGAGACGAACTGCTGCGAGGGGCCGGGTTCAGACGGAGGCGGCGTGTGGGAGGAGCTTCAGTCTTAATTCTCGCTCTGCTTCATGTTGAGTAACAGCCGAGACTTCAGTCACTGTAATGACTCTTAAACCTGCTAATTACAGCGACAAGAAGAAAGATCAACTTTCAGCTTGTTTGTCGCTCAGCTGAGAAAGTCGTGTTTGGGTATCAGCACTTCTTCATGCTGTTAAAGACGAGCTGTTCCTAACAAGCAGCAGACGCCTCAGGTTCAAATCACATTTTAACCCCAAAAAGGGCTCATTCAGGCTGTTCCTGAGTCTGTTTTAAGGCACGCTTCACCCCAGAAATCTAATATTTTCTACTGTGGCCTGTCGTCTGTTTGTCTCCACTGTTTTTAATAAAGAGGCGTCTGTCTTTGTGACTGAAAAATACAGTAAAAGCAGTTACTTAAAACTGAACTCTAATGCTGCTGCGAGCAGTTTGATGGAGGAGCTGCTTTTTCTCTGCTGACTCCATCACTGCAGAATAAATCATCCTCCACCCGTGACGGCGGATGAAGACCGAGATAAAATAGCTCCTCCTCCTGTTTGCAGCAGAGTTTGTGGACGGTTCCTTTTTCTGAGCCGTGCACAGATCTGACAGCAGGCCGTCCTTCGCTCTGTTTGCTCGGCCCGACGCAGTCGCAGGTTCGCTTTGTACCTGGGCAGGTGTCAGGTGTGCTGTGCCCTTGGGACACACACACACTCTCTCTGCAGTGCCAAACTGGGAAACTCGCACTAATTAGGCCGCGGTGAAAATCCTCACCTTTGATCATTTTAGGGTGGACTGCCCCTTTAGTAACAGAGGGTCAGGAACACAAATCAAGAAGTTTAAACGGCATCAAACCTGAAAATGAAACCTTTAAGAATTCACGTTTGAACCATTCAGCTGAAACTTTTCATTGTTTTGTTTTTTAAACGTTATCGTTTGTTCCTCAGCCAGATGTTTTCTGAAGAATCGGTGAAAATGTTTAAAACTCAATTTCCTGTCATCAAACATGGTTTAAAAGCTCCGATCTGGGGACGAAGCGTTTCTGAATCGGAGCGCTGGTCGTACCTGTCCGTGTGCTTCGTGCTAACCCGTCGCTTTAAAGTGCCTGTGCTGCGACTCGCTGTAGGGGGCGCTGTTTGTCCGTTCTTAAAGGCACGCTGCTACTCTGTGACGACGTCACTCGGTGCCTTCAGGTGAAATCTGCTCAGTGTTGGTGATGTGAGGATGAGGAGGCTCAGACGGATGAGTGATTTCATTGTTGCTCAATAAAAATTTTCTATGATTAAAAAAAAAAAACAGCGTCTATTTTTTTCCTGATTTATTCAAACCTGTTTTTGATCGATACATCTGTCAGTGAAATAAACTGCAGCCATTTTATTTTCTTCATTGTTCGAGTCACAGAAGGTTATTGGAGGCCAACTGGATGATAAATCATGTATCCATCCATCCTCCTCTGCTTATCCTGTATTAGTTAAATTCAGGTCACTTATTTAAATTTATAGAGAATGAATCAGCTGATGTTTCATATTTCTGTTGTCTGCAGCTGTGGGAGAAAAACGAGGGCTGCACATTCAAATCTAAACAGTACGACCTGCTGTCTAAAATGACACCACATGCACTCACCTGCCACTTCATTAGGCACACCTTGCTAGAATAGAGTGGCTCTCTTCAACAGCATGTCTTTTCTCTCCCCTCAGCCCCCCTCAGCAGATGACCCCCCCTCCCTGAGCCTGGTTCTGCTGGAGGTTTCTTCCTGTTAAAAGGGGGTTTTTCCTTCCCACTGTCACCAAGTTTTCTCTGTATTATTGTAGGGTCTGTACGATATAAAGCACCTTGAGGCAACTTGCTGTGATTTGGTGCTGTATTCAGAGCTGCTGTAATTCTTTGTGGCTCTGATTCATTGTTTTCTGTGTGAAGTGAACAGAAGGCCGTGCAGATCAGCAGTTTCTGAAATGCACCGGCCTGGCACCAACAACCGTGCAAAGTCACTTAAATCAGCTTTCTTCATCGTTCTGATGCTCAGTTTGAACTTCAGCAGGTCATCGTCACCATGTCGAACATGCACTGAGTAGATCATTAGGTGTAGCTTACGTGACTATAAATAAGCCTTTTTTTTTAGCCATTACAAATTCTGCAGTGGACTTTTTGTCTGTTATTTAAAGTAATTTATAATTTTTTAATCATTTTGTTTTTGAATCTGGGATCTAAAAATCTTTGATAGTTCAAACAAGCAGAGCTGCAGCTGCCTTTGATTTCAGCTTCATGTCTCAGTGACAGGATGTTTTATTTTGAAAACGCCTCTGTAAGTCTTTTACTCTGAAACCTGACCCTAAATGTTTAGGTTTTTTATGTCGTTTTAATTTGAACTCGAAGCCCCGCAGTTTTTGTGTCCTGTCAGGCCTTTTATTATGAAAAGTAACCTAACAGACGCTGACCTGTTTTATATTAAAAACTAACTCTAACTCCGGATTTTATTTTTAGGGCTTTAATTTTGAAAAAAGGCACACCTTTATATCCTGATTGTAGAGCCTTTTATTTTTCTTTTAGCTACAACATAAATTCATTGTATAAGCAGTCAGGGTCTTTTATTTTGAAGCAGCCCCCCGCGCTGTCAGCGGCTCAGCTGTTGAGGTCAGGGGGAGGCGGGAGGAGGCTCAGTGTGTGTGTGATCGCAGCCTGATTAACACACACCGTCCTCAGCCTCCTCCTGAACACACACACCCGCCCGAACACACTCCCTAACTTCTAAACTTTGCATCCACAAACTCGCCGACATGGACCTGGACCCCGCCGTCATCATCCCCGCCATCCTCTTCACCGTCGTTGCCATTTATTTCGCTACGTCGCTCCTCAGCAGGAAGCTCGACCCCTCCTCCTCCTCCTCTGCCGGCAGCAAGAGGTCCAAACTCGGATACGAAGATGACCTTCCTCCGCAAGAAGCTCCGGGAGAAGAGCCTGAAGCCTTCCCGCAACCAAAGCCTCCAGCTCCGGCTGTGGAGGACATCGGAGCCGCGGAGAAGATCCAGAACGTCCCAAAAGTTCAGGTAAGGTCCATCAATCCTGTTATTGATCAGCTGATTGGCTTGTATAATTATATATTTAATTACTGGAAAGCTACGACTTTTATTTTTTTTGAACGTTTGTGCCAAAAATGATCAAAATAAAGGAGAAAAATGTTTAAAAGGTGCAAACATGACAATAATTAACTGCGGGCAGCCTTTCAAATCAGGAGGAAGACCTTCAATAATTTAGTGTTCCGGTCTCATCACCTTCATCCACAGATAACAGATGAACTGTTCGTACAAACAGCAGAATAAAATAACAGTAAACGTCCGGTTTTTCTGCAGTAATTATTCCTGCTGTTGTCTTTGATGGAGCTCAGCTGGGCTTCTTCATTATTGCGTTTATTTCTAAAAATGAAGTTTGTTTTGAAAATTAAAAGTGTAACTAAAAAAACAGAAGAGAACAGAAGCTGCTCTTCATTCGGTTATTATCGGAGCTGCTTTACATCCAAATTTCTGGCCTGTTGCATTCAGTAGAACTTCCTGCTTCAATCAGATTGTTTTTAAGTCTCTCTTTTAGAGACTAACATTTTATTTCCGCACTCAATAAAACTGCATCCTGGGCCGTTATCACAGACTGTATATAGAAAATGGACATCAAGCCCCTGCGGGGCCTCTTTAGCGTGCTGGCTGTTACCATCATGGTTCTGAAGCCAGAAATGAAGGAAAGCTGACACTGGCAACACTTTTCAGTAGCAGCCATGCACCCTGCTAATTATTTCTAATTAAGATCCACTCAACATCCCAGAATGTCCCTTAGCAAACTGGAGCTCCGCCTCCTTGGACGGTCTGTTAGTCCAATGAAGCCACAGCAGCCATATTATTGGTCAGATAATCACATTAAAAATGCTCCAAATGGCTCCAACAGCACAAACACGGTCCCGAGGTCCAGTTTGGGGACTCCAGTTAGCTGAGGTGAAGCCTAGCAGACAGCTAGCAGCTACAGCCACCTGTCAGTCAAACAGGCCACGCCCCCAATAATGCAAACTTTATTTAAACAGGTGAGTTATAGAAACATCCTCCCCCTGTCCAGCTGTTATGAAGGAGTAAATTATCCACAGAGACCAAAATATGTTTCTGTCTCAGCTGTAAACATGTTTATTTCTGCTGTGAAGTTTTAATATGTGTGTGTGTGTGTGTGTGTGTGTGTGTGTGTGTGTGTGTGTGTGTGTGTGNGGGTGGACTCCACGATGTTATCAGGAGAAACTGAGGTTTTAAAAGTACTCCCTGCTCTGAAGTGTAAACGTATACCTTTGGGCTGACTCCTGTTGATGATCGGAGGCCCAAATATGGTCCTCTGCTCCCTCTGATTCCTGGATTTGCTTGTGCACACTGTAACACGTCTTTATGGAAATGTTGAACTGTTCTGGGGGCGTGGAGTGAAACCGTCCCTGTGAGCTGTGGTGTGGGACACATTTGAATGCCTGCTGATGTGACTGCTGTTAAACATGCAAACCAGGCCGAGCGGGACTGGAAGCGTCCTGCCGGCCATCTTTAAAAAGCCTGGAGAATGTGCTGTAACATGGCACTAACTGTCTATATTTGGTGCCAGACATTAGTCCCACAGACACCTATAGGAGGTGGGTGTGGCGCCTGGTGTCAGGGCACCCTGCTGGTGCCGCCACTGAAATCCTGACACTGAGCTAACTGGTCTCAGCCGCGCCCCGCCCTCCTCTGATAAGGTTATCCAAGCACACTGAGCGCGTTGACTCTGCAGCCGTCCGGCTTACTGTACGGCTGCCGCGGTGCATCGTGGGCCGTCTCACAGCTCTCATAAAGGACGTCTGTGTGTGCGAGAGCTGCAACACAGCGAGTCTTGTCTGTGGAGTGGGAGTCACAGCAGCAGCAGAGTCACAGTGACACTGACTGCAGTTATTTTAGTTCTGCTGAAGGTCAGACACAAGGTCCTGTGCTGTCTCACAGGAGAGAGGTTTGCTCAGGAATCAAACCCTCAACCTGCTGCATTAAACTCTCAAGTTTCATGTTTCTGTTGATGTGCAGATGTGATTCCTGAAGCTCTGAGGAGAACCTGTTCTGTTCATCAGACTCCTACAGGCGACTCCATCACACTGAAGGAAAAATGATGTTAGTGTTAGCTAAAGCTAGCCTACATGAGGGCTGTTTATAAAAATAAGGGACTCAGCATTTTGGGAGTTAAAAAACTTTGTATTAATTTTTTTGTTTATTTATTAATACTGAACAGACTCATAACACTCACCACTGCAAGGTGATAACTCAGAGTTTGGTAACAGAGTAACCATAACACTTTATTAGGATGTGGGAATTATTCCAAGTAAATGTTTAAAAAGGGGGGAATTATGGGAAATCATGTAGGTAACCATCTACAGATGAATCTGAGGCTTCCTCCTGCTTTCGTCTCGGAGCGTCCGGGCTGAGCAGCAGAGCTCGGCCTCCCTCCGTGATACGAGCACAGCTCCATAAATGGAGAGCTGCTTCACCACGAGCAGCATTTTCCTTTCAGAGAATGAGGAAGAGGAAACGTTACTCGGCTCTCCCTCGTTAAACTAAAGCTGCTCTTGTATAAGAAGCAGCTCCTTTCTCCTTCTGCTCATAGCTGAGAATGAACAACACCTTTATCACATTAATCTGGCCATGAAGGGCTGCTTTCCCTGTTTGCCTCATTCAGGCTGCATGAAGGTGGAGTCTGTAGCTTTAGGATCAATCCAACATGTTAAACACAGTTCATAACGAACTGCAGATTAATCATTAAAATATGAGAGCTGGAGCCGAACATCAGCCTGCAGTGCCTTTAATGTCCACTGGAGGCTCCAAAATAAGTCGGTCAGGGTTCGAGTGTGAGCTCCAGGGTTTTATGACTGCGCAGTAATGATCAGGTGGATGTGGCTCCATAACCAAGCAGATGTGCTCAGTTGTGGTTCAGAAGAACCAACGTGGTGGCAGTCAGAGTGTGTGTAGGAACTCCTGGAGGACAAAACTACATTTGATGGTTGAGGAACGAACATCCATCAGTGTAAACTTTCACACTCGCGTCTTCATCTCCTCAGACTGTGAGGTGATCCCGCTGGGCTCTCGTCTCCTTATCAAAGTGAGCAGCAGTGAGTCATGGAAGCTCTGAGCTGTTCTCCCCAGCCTCACATACCTCTGCCCCCCTCCGGTCTGGCCCGGCCCGGCCCGGCCCGGCCCTGTTCCTGCCTCTCCTCCCTCTGAGGCCTGCTCGGCTCCACCTCTGCTCCACAGAGCTGCTGGAAGGGCATCAAATCCTGGACAAAACAATGTGGTGATTACAGAGAACTTGGCACCCTCACCACCACCACACCCTGTCCCCACCCGGCCTCTGAGAGAACATCCTGGCATTTATTGGTTGTAGCGGCTGGTGCTGAGGAGGAGGAGTCTGCAGCGGCTCTTTATAGCAGAGAAAACTCTGAGAGTTCCTGTGTGATTATATCATCAGGGAGAAAACGTCTGTGACTGTGGGCCTCTCAGAGCTGGTCTGTATGAGGAGAAGTCAGGTTATCTGTGAGAGCAGAGGACGGCGTGGACGTGTCTCCGTCATAAATGGAGGTGGAGATAAGGCAGCGAGCGGGGGGAGGGGGGACAAAGAGCCTGTTCACACACAGAGGCTGAAGCTCTGCCACAGCAGCAGCTGCCCTCCCCGCCCCGATGCCTCGGCACGCTGCCCTCAGTGAGTCTCTCTGGGATAAAATTCATGGGAACACTTCTGCAAATGGAAAGTGCAGCCGAGCAAAGGCTTCCAGGAAGTTTTTTACCTCATCCCAGAGGAAAAACTGTTCTTCTATCAGATGAGACCAAACAAAAAGTATCCTGTAACATTCACCTGACTTAAACTGGTGCCAAATTCTCCATTTATTATTGTGATGGATGATTTTATTCTTCATTTTTGCCTTTTATAATCTCATAAAACAGAAGCTCAGAGGTGATAATCTAACCTCAGGGTCACAGCAGCAGATCCAATAATGAGCTTCAGGTCATTATTGGAACAAAGAGGAAGCAAAGAGCTGAAGTCCTGTGTTTTACTGACCCTTCGAACCCCCCCCGACACAGGTCGGGGGGTCTGCTGGGGAGGCAGGTGGAGTTTCAGGGCCTTGGAAACTGTGGGTGGAAGAAAAGAAACAAAGTCGTGAAAGTTCAAAGGTCAGCAGAGACGGGTGATGGCTGAGAGCGCGGTGCTGTTTGCTCAGGTAGCTCAGTGAGCGCCCACAGGCCAGCAGAGCTGCTGCTTCCTCTGCGCCTGTGATGGAGGTAAAATGGCTTTTATGAGCGCAGCACTCAGTGTAATGTTACAGAGACAGGAAGTGCTCTCAGAGGTCGTGAAGGTCGGGTGACTCACCGAGCTTATGTTCCAAAATCCCATCTTCAGCCTTTGTTTCTCTGTAGCTTCTCAGATTATGACGACTGTTAATGATTTTGCAGCGTAATCCTGAACGAGCCCACGATCCTAATTTGGTGTCATCGATCTGTTCTCGTCACTCGTTTGCCCCACACAGTCTGCTGAAACGTGATTGGTCAGGAGAAGTCAAACAACCAGAAAGCTTTTTTATCTTCTTTAATCTCAGTTTAGTAAAGTTCTGACTTCATAGGTGCGATTCAGCATCCTGTAATCTGGATATCTGATCAGTCTGTGATCTGCAGAAACAGCTGTTCCCTCTCGTGCTGTTTAGTTGATCAATTCCCCAAATTAGGAAGTTGACGGTCACCGTCTGCTCGCGATGACCTCATGGTGACTCACTCGACAAACAGTTTGCCCGGTTTGGGCCTGCTGTGCAAACAGGGGCTCCAGCTCGGAGCAGTTTATCGTCCTGCTGACTCACAGAGCGCTTTAATGAGCTGCATTTAGCAGCGTGACGCTGAGAGCAGAGAGAGTTTTAGTGTTTCATAGCTCAGGAATTCAGAGGCAGAGGAAGCGGCCCGTGTTTCCGGCTGAACGGATGCCATTCCAGTTTGAGGGTGTGATGGAAGGCTGCTGTGGGATTTGGAGCCCAGCGGGCAGCAGCCGGGCCGAGAGGAGAGATTCATGCTCTCGGGCCCGATGCACGTCTGACTGAGACACCAGCAGTAGACCGCCTGGGTCAGGGCGGGTTACGACTGATGGACCAGAGACGGCGTTCATCAGAGTTTTCTAAAAATGCTTCTGGCTCCGTTTCTTGGGCCACACGATTCCTTTACTGTGAGATTTGGGAAAATCGGTTTCCTGATGAGACAACGGATCCTGCTTTAAAGAGCCGAAGAGGCGCATTTACTTTAATAATAATAATATGAATATGATGAATTTCCTGGTTTGTGAGGCCTGTTAGGGTCTCCCGCCTCATAATTACCACGACTGTGACACATCATCACTGTCTGAGGATGAAATCCTTCCAGAGGAAACAGCAGCAGCCACTCGCTGATCTTCTAACCCTCGACTGGAAACTTGCAGCATTCAGATTCAGGTCCGAGTTTGGTGTAAACACCACGAAGCACAGATCCATCCTGCTGGTATCAGCGCTCAGGCTGCTGTGATGGTGAGGGGGAGATGTTCTCAGCACACTTTGGGCCCCTCGGTACCAGCTGGGCATCATTTAAACCCCACAGCCTGCCTGAGTGTTGTTGCTGGCCGCGTCCATCCCTTTATGATGTGGTCATAAAGGGATGGACGCGTCATGTCACAGGGTTTCTGGACCATCACAGTGAGTTCACTGCACTCAGACGACCTCCGCAGTCAGGTCTCAGCCCGGTAAAACACCTCTGGGATGCAGAGGAAGAGAGATTCCCATCATGGCTGCAGCCGACACATCTGCAGCAGCTGTGTGATGCTGTCATGGCAACACGGACCAAAATCTGTGAGGGACGTTTCCAGCAGTTTGTTGAATCTGAGCCACGAACAATTAAAGCAGCTCTGAAGTTAAAAGGGCGTCTAACCCGATGCTTTTATATTTTTATATTATTGGATTATTTATTTCTTAATGTCGAGCTTTACTCCTGTGACTGTGATTCTGATCATTCTGAGATACAAACGTTCATATCACAGTTTCATCTTCTCCCTGATGAGCGCCTCCCAAACTGAGAGGAGCAGCATTTGGATGTTAAAGCAGAGAAGCTGAGGCAGAAACCAGATCTGCTGCTTGGATGTTGATGTGTGCAAACTCAGCACTTTACAGAGACACAGACAGGTGCTATCATACTGACGAGCAGCCGCTGCATATCTATCTGTATATATGGCATATAGACAGGCTACATGGGGGGGTGGCCTGCTGAGGAAGGTTAGCCGACACTCGGGAGGGTTTTGTTTGTCCTGGTGTCACTAACAGGCAGCGGCAGGTCCTCAATGAGGTGCTGCAAATGACATCAATGACCTCCAGATAGCAGTCTGTGCAGAGATCGTTACAGTGAGTGGGAGTCCACATCCGGGGGGGTCTGCAGTCTGGTTCCAGCCCCGGGGCAGCCAAATTCAGCACCATGTGGGACTTTATTGATCAGTTAAATCTAATTTCATTAAAAAAGTTTTCTATTAGAATCACAGGATGATTTCATTGCTGTAGTTTCCCTAATCAGATTCCAGCAGGTTTGGACATCGAGGCCCAGGCGGAGCTTTTATCCACGAAAAGCTGATGAAACAAACTGCTGATGAGGAGCAGCTGCTGCTTCTGTTAACTGCTGTCATAACCTTTCTCTTTCCAGGCTTTCCCAGAACCGGTAAAAATAACAGAAGCTGAGCCAGAAGCAGAAGAAGTTCTAAAGGAGGTCACAGAGCCCGTCTCAGCACAAGAACCTGTAGCAGAACCAGTAAAGGTACCACAGACTAGAGCAGAGCGACCAGCACCAGAAGCAGTCCCCGAACCATTAAAAGAGTCTGAACTTGTTCCAGAACCAGTCATATCAGAACTGGTCTCTGAAGCTGTGTCAACTTCAGAACCGGTTCTAGAACCAGATGAAGTAGCAGCAGTTTCTGAATCCACGCCAGAGTCTGAATCAGGCCCAGAGCAAGCTGCAGCCCCAGAACCTACCCCAGAGTCCAAGCCGGTAGCAGAGCCTTTATCAGAACCACCTGGATCTTCCCTAGAACCTGTCACTGATCCAGAGCCTGCGCTCGTGCCTGAAGAGGTATCAGAGGTGGTCCAGAAGTCAGTGTCTGAACCTGAAGAACTGATTGAGCAGATGCCGGGACCCAGCGAAGGTTTTGCAGAGGCTTCGACTGAGCGGGAACCAGAACCTGAACCAGAGACCGTTTTGGACAACGGTAAGTCTGCGAGCTGGATGGATGTTCTGCTCGTCTGTGTCTGATCAGGATGTTTGTTAGTGCTAACTCTGAGGTTTGGATTTTATTGGCCCCCAGTGAACCACATCATGCTAAGAGACTGAGGAGGGAGTCTGAGATTGGTCTGAGGCTTCTTTGTGTCTCTATCTGTAATTGCAGTAATTGACCTTTAGGAGTTCCTCAAGGCTCTGTCCTGGGGCTTCTTCTGTTAAACATATTACCATAGATTTGTGGACAGATTAGCACAAACATTAACGTAAACATCTCACCAATAACAAGCCTCTAATACACTTGTGTTAAATAATTCATCAGTTTCAAATCCAGTGCCTCTAACAGTCTGTGGGCTGATTTCTTCATGAAGAAAGTGGGTCTGACGGTTCCTCCTCAATGCCAACACTTCAATAGCTACCAGTTACCTGCTATAGTAACAGGCAGTTAGTCAGTATTTATGACTGTGGCTCGGGACGCAGAGCAAGTCCTCTACCAATCAGAAGGTGCTGTAGTCTGCAGGTTGAAGTATCCGTGGGCGAGAGACTGAACCTGAGATGTCCCTGATGCATCCGCTGGAGTGTGAGTGTCATATGTATACAGTCTATATGCTGCTCTGTCAGCTGTTGGTAGAACATGCAGAACAAACAGAGCAACTCAAACTAAATGTGCTGCAGTGTGAGCCTGCTGTGCAGCACGTGAAGCTGTCCACATACTTCTGGATGTCTATGCTTGCTTTGTTTACACTCACTGTAATGGTGGAGGAACAAACTGCTGCCGGCAGCTGCGCGTCGCAGATAAGTCACTTCCAGGAAACATTAACAGAGAGCACAGTGGCTGTGCCGAAACGCCACACAGGCCGAGAGCGATGCATTCACTGTTAATGAGTCTGCACGCAGTGAATTCTGCTGCCGATCACTGTGACCTGCATATATAATACACACAGTGCAGTAAACATGCCAGGATCCAGGTGTAACCGTGCTGTGTGAGCCCGGCTGTCACACCGCCTGAGCGTGGTCACCGCATCAGTTGGCGTGCATAGAGGTGGAGCAGCCATCTGCTGCAGGAGGATGATACTTAATCTTGAAGAGGCGGTAAAGCTCTTGGCAGGCGGTGTCCACAGTGACGGTCAGCCATGTGACCTCCAACCTGTCACACAGCAGGTGGAGCGACAGGTGTGTTTGTGCGCTCTGAATTTCCGGCCACACAAAGATTATTGTAACAATAACAGGCGAGAAGCCGAGCGCGTCCCACCCAGTTTATCACTAGAAAAGCTGTAAAATATGACTTTATATTTTCATATTAAAAATGAGGTCCAGTTCACTTTACGTTATTGTATTTTAATTTTAAAAACTATCATCAGAGTTTATACCTGAGTACCAATTTTAATAAAATTTTGAAAATTGTTGGTGCCCTTGACCTTTGACCTTGAAAATGAACTCTCTCACCAAGCCCCTGAATAAAAACATGCAGCCAAAAATGCGCTGAATATTTTAAGCTAATCAGCGTATTAACCCGTATGCTAGCACCTTCAGCCTGAGCTGCGGCACGTTTTTATCTCAGAGCCTGTAAAATGGGCTTCAGCACGAGACCGGCCGGCATCGTGTTGGTGATCGTAGCTGCTGCTCACATGCCTGTTCTCTCTGTTCCAGATGTGGCTGCAGATGATGACGACGATGACGATGATGATGTGGTGAGCTTCACTGCGGGAATCAAACAGAGCAAGCTGGCGGTGCTGATGACCCAGGAGGATATGGAGGAGGAGCAGAGGTTGGTTTCCTCAGGCCGCCGGCTGGTTATGACGTCACTGCATGCTAGCACAGACCCCCGTGCTGTCTGCCATGTTCGCCCTGTTTTCTGTTTCTTCATTTTTAATAAATGTGCGTGGCCTGCAGACGGCTGCAGAGATCCGCTCGGGCTGATCGGCTCCTGGAAAAGCTGAGATGCACAGCGTGGGTGGAAGAGCTCAGCTCACTCAGTTTCACTTCTGTACTTTCGAACTTTGCTCTTCTCCACGGCTGCTTTGAGAGGAACCCACAGACGCCGCATTTATGTTACAGTTGAGCTCATAAGGCAGAAAATAGATGCAGAGGAATCAGTTCTGTCCTCGTTGGTGATTAATAACTGAGTGAAATGAAGGCGAAAATGTTTGAAGGCCTTAAAGTGAGTGAAAAGGCCTCTGTGGTTACTCTGTGGATTTACATAGAGAGCAGCTTCTGTCTCCACTCATGTCTGCTCAGCACGTCCTGAGGCTGAAGCTGAATGCAGTGCCGTTATGTAATCCCACGTTTCATAGCGTCTGGATAAAGTTTCTTTTTTTTCTTTTTAAGATCTGAGTTAAAGTAGAGAAGCAGCCTGAGGAGGAAAGTTTGGCGGAGTTTGTGTTTTCGTCTTTGTTGGTGTGGGGAGTGCACGTCTGCAGCTCTCTGATTGGAGCCTTGTTTTATTTCAGCTCTGAGGCTTGGCACCGCTGTCCGACTCTTCCTGTTGAGTCTTTCTGTTCTCAGTTTGTTGAGAGAAACCTCGTCCAAAACCCTCATTCCTTCTCTGCTCCCTGAGCCTGTGTTGGACTCCTGAATGTTCCCTTCCAGCTGCACAGCACGATGCTACCTCTAACACCTCTGTTTCTGTTTGCGTTCAGTCTGAGCCGAGCCACGTCGTCCTCCGAGGCGAGGCTGAAACCTTTTATCTGAGTCAGGAGAAACCTGAGGAAGGATGAGTCCCTCCAAACTGAAGGACTCCAAAGGTCCTCGCTGGGGGAGACATTAGAGATTTGCAGAAGGTTTGGGGACAGGAATCATTGAGACACACATTATCTTTCTGAGGTTACTAATTCATGGCGAAGAAAGATCTCGTCACTTTCCTCTTGTTATCAGCTGTCGTGCATCATGTGCATGAACGTGGCTCCTTTTTCTTGCTGTGTTGCAGAGGAACGTTTGCGGTCTGGATGCTGACTGATTTTCCTTACAGAGCATTTTGTTGCATTTTGTTTACTCAGGTTTTCGAGTCTAAAAACTGCACGGTTAGATTTAGGGAATAATTGTGGTTTGGGTTTAAAATACATCGTTTCACAGCTTAAACTCTGCATGCTGAAAACTTACCCTTCCTCGATATGTGGTCTCAGTTTCATGCCCGGGCATCGGATGATGCTGTTTCTGATGTTCAAACATTGTTACTGTGTTAAAGGAACCCGTTTTATCCCAGAAAACGATCTTTTCCCAAACCTGCCGAGTCGTTCTCGGTGCCGAACCGGCGAGAAGGAAAAAGCAAAACCAAACAGGAAGTGAATCACAGTCTCTTTGCTGATAACCCTGTGACATGTGCCACTTCTCCAGAGTCCTGTACTGGGACCAGTGTCTCATATTGCTGCCGCCTAATTGTCAAGGTACCAAGAACCATGTTGTGCATACTGGGGGATGAAACATCATCACGGGACGCCTGTGCCGGTCTCAGTTATACCGCCTCTGGATCCGGAGGTTGTGATGGGAATGAGAGCAGAGAGGAGGCGGCCTCGCTGCTGCCTGTGGTCACTTTGTACCCACGTTTGGTCATTTTTGCACACCGGATGCTTTTACTTTTGTACACTCGGATCTTTACTTTCCTGTTCCTTGAAGTATTTATCATGATCATCAATTTTTTAAGTGATAGTAAAAAAATTCTGTTTTAATTTATCTGTTTTATTTTATTTATTTTTCCTTCCCTCCTGGAGTTTCTGAGCATGGCACCCAGCTTTAAGTTTTTTGTGGAGAATTTGCACATTTCTCTGATTGTGTGAGCGGGCCACATGTCTGACAGCCTCCACCTTTATCTTTCCAGGATAGAGCTCACATCTGATTTTACCTCTCTGTAATCAGCCTCAGCAGACAGTGATAGGAAGGAGATGGTAAGGTGAATATGACCTCCATTACACCCAGCCACACCCGAACCCTCAGCCCCGCCCTTCCTTAATCAACCCTCACCCCGCAGCACGGATGGACCGATGCTGGCGTTCACGGTGCGAAGCCGAGGCGGTAAACTCGTATCGGTGGGACGAATGCAGCCAGTTAGATCTCAGAGCAGGGAGCTGTGCAATGATTCGTGGCTGCTCTGCAGGTTTCTGTCATTAAAGGCACTGAAGGAAGATAATTAAAGCAAAGAGAGTCTGTAATAATTTAATGCAATCATCTGATTGTTTCATTCAAATAAACCACACAAACAGTTTTCATGTGATTTTTGTTGCAGCTGCAGCAAAAAAGAAAACAAAGAACAAATATTCATTTAAATTTAAAATGTCTAATTTTAAGAAACATGCTGAGGGCGCCTGTTACCATGGCAGCATCCTATCATCGTCTGGCTTCCTGGGAGAGTGATGTCCTCTGGGAGAGATTATTATAGAAAGGAACGTGTGATCGGTTACGTCTGTGTTTCCTCTTATGAAATCTTTTCTCCTTATTTCGATGTTGATTTTCCAGAAGTGATGATGTCACAGTGGAAACGATCCTGTGAGGATCCCCTGGAGGAGCTCTCTGTGCGCGCTCTGAAGGATTAGTTTCAGAGTTTAGAACCTGCAGGTGTTGTTTTAAGGTGCATTATGAATAATTTGACTTTATGCAGACGTAACAGAGCAGTGAGCCCACACTGGTCCACCCAGCAGCGTCTCTGCTTCCTGTTTCGCTCTCATCCATCGGTGATCGTAACTGGGTCACATGGTCTGTGTTTACGGCTGTGACAGCCGCGGTCCGCAGATGGCTGCTGCTGATCCTCTTATGATTATTGTTCACCTCCTGCTAACAGGAAGCTCAGCCCCGCCCTTTTAACCTCCCAGCATGCACCAGTTTACCAGCTGTGTCCGAGCCAGCGGGGACAAAAGGGGGCTGATGTGGGTCACATGTGCTCTGAGGGGGTGAGACGTCCATACAGGAAACACAAAGGAGGCACTCTCCACTGGTTAGAGGGCAGCTTCACTCATTTTTCATTTAACAGGGAAAAGGGTCACATGACCACACAGGCACGACTGTCATTTACTATAATTACACAGAGCAGGTCTGAGCATGAAAGCTTACGATCAGAGTTTTTATGAAAGATTTTTATTGCACCCTTTAGTTTATCATTTAAAACTAATCTGCTATAAAATGCTTTGAAAAAAGCAGTTTTATTCTTTTTTTTAACTACAGAGTCAATAAATCCCTCCACTCCACAAACCCCTGGATCCAGAAGCTCATCTGGACTCATCTGTGATGTTTTCATAAGAATATAAATATGATGGCTACAAAGTGGTAACAATGTTAATGGTAAAAACAAGTAGTGGACCTCCTTTACTTCAAAGATGGTGAGATGCTGTTGTTCGGCCCCTCAGCACACAGACTGTTACCTCCGTGTTTCTGGAGGCCTGTTCACATCTAAAATCATTAGAACTGATTGAATCCTCAGCAATTTGATTTGGTTTGGTTTTTATTTCTGGGAGAAGTTTCACATTTCCTACAAACCGTCATGACTGCTTCTTTGTCCCACGGCATTTAAAAATTCCTGGAAATATCCCCGTCCCAGTGATGTAACAGGAATTTACTGAGGCCTCATCTGCCCGACAGACTTCTAGTTTAATTCCTGAAGAACTCAGACTTCCTGATTTGACCCCTGAGGCCGTCACAGCGGCTGAAGCTGCTGAAGCTCGTGCGGAGCAGTTTCATTTGCAGGGCGTGGACTTTGATATCAGTGCTGCTGTGATTATAGCAGCTGCCTGCCAGACGGGATATCAGCCTCCTGCAGCTCTGCAGAGGAGCTGCAGCCTCACTGAGGGGCTTCAGACCAGTCTGCAGGCTCAAACTGGTTCATACACTCATTGAAGCTCAACGTTTCAACACATTAACCAAAAAAACAGGAAGACAAGCCTCATAATGAACGGTTTGTGGTGATATTATGGAGAGAGCAACGAGAAGGAGAACAGATGATTTAATGGCAGCTCCACCGCCTGTTTGTGAGCAGCTACTTTGGCCTTTCTTTGACTGTTTCACTGCAGCTGGTTTGGGATTTATTGCCTCTCCTTATTTAAAAACCTGTCCATGAGCGCCCTCCTCTGGTCAAACACAGCTCGTACACCTTAAACAGGATCAGAGTAATAATGCTGATCAATTCAGTTCTATTTATACATCAACTTTCACACAGTTGAAGGTAAACCTGGGCCACGAGGCTGCCGCTGAGTTTTAAATTTATAGTTATTATTATTATTATAAATATAAATATAAATGACCTTCCTTATTTATGTTCATGAAATAGTGACCAGTACACAATGTATTTGGAAAAATGGCATTTATATATTTATAATAGTTTACATTTTTATTTATGACATTTTAATGGCATATCATATGTTATATCCATATCCAGGTAATATAAAATTTTCATGGTGTTATATTAATAATTATAATAAAAGTTTTATTAGTTATGCTGATTTTTCCACCTGAGAGTCTGAAGCTACTGTCAGCTGACCTGTAGGGGGCCCCGCAGCGGGGAGCTCCACATGGAGCCCCCCTGGATCCGCTTCAGTTTCGGGGATTCTTTTGTCTGTTGGGTGAATGTGCTGCACGGTGGAGCCGCTCCACCTCCGCATCTTAAGTATGACCCTGAAGTCTGTTTCACCTGTGGAACAGGTGTGCACCTGAAACATGGAACTGAACGTGTTTCATAATTCAGATTTTGTTCAGTTTCATTTCCTGTACTTTCATCCGGGGGAATAAACGAATGAATGTTTCTGAACTGAAGGGCATGTGTGCTGAAAATGCTTCTGAGATGTTCCCGTTGTTGATGTAAATGATGCAGAAGCAGCTGCTGCCGTCTCACCTGTGCAAGTGAAGTGCTGCTGTGCGACACTCGTTTATTTCTGTCTTCATTCTGGTCTCGTCACATCTGTCGGCTTCTGTCCACCTGTGCTCACCTGCTAACCCTGCATGCTGCCTGCTAACGCTCCGCTAACGGTGAGTGCTGCCCTGGTTTCCCACTGCTTTACCTGTCAGCAGAGGTGTTGTTAAAGCATGTTAGGTAACATTTCCATGAATTTAACTCTTTCTTGCCAGAGTCTAAACTAGCTGTAACATAACAGAGGCCTTCCCCGACTCTCTGGTTGCCCGTGGACTCTGTGAAAGTGAATTTTCCACTAAGATCCAGAGATGATATTAACTTAGGCTTCAGTCACAGAGGTCACAGACCGGTCGGCGACCTCCCGGAAACAAGGAAGAAATTTTGACTAGTTGGTGGTTCCTGGAGTTTGCGTGCTGAACACCGCCGTCTCCCATAGTTTGCACTGGAGATGCAGACTTGTCTGCAAACGCTTGCTAACCACTGAGCGCTAGAGAGGCTTGGAAAAGTACTACACACACTGGAACAGAGAACGCTGGCCTTCAAAGTAAAGGTTGTGTCTTACTGCTGAAGCCATCGCATTGCAAAAGGTGCAGCTTTTACTCTGAAGGCGAGAGGGTGCTGTTTCCAGATTGTGAATTTCAGTTTCATGACTGCTTAGCTGTGTAGATAGCGAGCGTTTGCACAGAAGGCAGTGTTGCCCACGCAAACTACGGGCAACCAAAGCAATTTAAAAAAGGTGTTCGGTTCAGTACCGTTATTTGTGACTGAATTCACGGCAGCGGGGACCCGCTCACCAGCTGCTCGGGGAATGCACTCGATTACATCCAGCTGGCAAACACAGCTAGTTGGCTAACATGCTGAATATTGAAGTAGTGACTCCAGAGCAGGTCCAGACCGTAGACCTGCTCTGACCGCGGGGCGTTTAAACTTCACCAGTTTTACATTTTTGGACTCTGAGTCATTTTTAGAACTTCCTCCTTTTTTTTTTTTTAATTTAATCTCTTGCTGAGTTTCTTTGTTTTGTTGAAACAAAAAAATGTTCTCAGAAACTTCGTCAGCTTCTTTCATTTTCTCTCTCTTCTTCCAGCTGATCTGTGAGGATGAGGAGCTCTGAAGAGACGAAGATCGGAGCCTTCAGCTCTGCAGGAAGTCCCGCCTCCTTTCTCTTGTGTTCCTGTTGTGTTGTTGAGTTGTGGTTATCAGAGACTTGAGGTTTGAGCTGCTTGTGAATTGCAAACGTCTTCACACCAAAGTGCCTTTTTTAACCATCTGCTTTCTGTGTCCAACTTTTCTGAAGCAAACAAATTAAGCTGATGTGAGTGAAGCTTAATGAAGCTAACCTGAGTCTCACTGCAGGTTAACTAACAAAAGTAGATGAGCTGAAATAAAACCTTCCTGCAGGCTTCAGTGTTCATGTTAGCCATGAAATAAATGTGTGAAACATGTTGATTCTTTCTGATCTTTGTTTTATAAATTCTGGATTATTAAAATATGCGTTTGTCCCATCTACAGTGTTTTTGTTCTTCTGTTTTTGCTCCAGTCTTACTGCAGAATTCAGGCTCGGAGGCAACAGCACCGTCCAGTGGCCATTTAGGAGAACACAGCAAAATAAAACGGTCGGGTGTGGCCTTCAGGCGCAAACCGTGAACCTGCGTTTGTTCTAATGAGCAGCAGGGGGCGACTCCTCTGACTGTGAGGAGTCAGACCTCTGAGACGAAATGAGCACGCTGCTCAGCTGATCTCTGAGCCGTCCACAGCATCTCAGGGTCTGTGGACGGTCATCTCTGTCGTCTCTGGGTCCAAACACAGTTAAAACCCTCCAAATTCCTTCAGCTCTAATAAAATCAGCGTGACCGTTCACTGTGACGATAAAGTTTACACAGATATCTGCCCCTTCTCCTCCTCACAGTTACAGATCAGACTTGTTGCTTTAACACCTCTGAGGGGAGTTTGTATTCCCATCACTGCCTTCAAACATCAAACCGATCTGAGCCTAAATGGGAACAATAACACATAAAATACAATCCTACTGGTGTCTCCATCACTGGGGCTGATCGCATACAGAGAGATGAAAGAGGTGAAAGCATCGTTTACAGCACTGCGCTCGGGTTAAGGTGGACAGTTTCACTGTCCATAAGCTGTGGTCACTGAATCTAACCATCTCTACTGAGGACCAGGCATAAAGGGAGGAACACCTTTTAGGCAGCAGGTCGTTTCAAATGCAACATTTCTATCTGCTCAACAAATATCAGCAAACACACAAAGTGTGTGCAGTTTGTCACACAGTGTGTCTGCGAGCTGAAGGTCCGGCTGCTGCATGACTGAGCGAGACGTTCAAAGAGCAGAGAGGTCAGATTTAAAGACCTCTGATAGCCTGGACACTTAAACCTTACATGTCCTCGTTTTCAATCAGATCTCGGATCTGTGTATCATGTGAAGTTATGATTTTTCATATTGTGGATCATCCTGCAAAACAAACTGAGGTGCACTAACTGTTGTTAAAATACTGCAGTTTAGTGCAGGTTAGTTTGCAGTACTGTGGAGAGGTTACAGTGAAGCTGTGATGGTGCAGAGCAGCTGTGCTGTTCATGGTCAGCGTTACAGGTTACATCAGCGCAGCAGAGAGTCTGAATTTTTATACCAGCTGTATGTGAATAAAATAGAATAAATAGAGGGCTTTTATTGTCATCAAACACAGAGTATCAGAGCTGCCACAGGTCAGTGCCTTTACTTATAAAACCTAAACAAGAGAATTAGAAAAATACTGTAAAACCTGTATGTATATGTATATCAAACCACACAAGCACTTACAGGTGAATAAATATATAAAATATACCAATATTGCACAAGTATCTGTTATTGTAAGAGAGAGAATGAACCAGATATTATATTGAATGTAGTAATACAATAATAATAACTTAGATTCATATAGCACCTTTCACGAAACCCAAGGACGCTGAACAAGGAAGAAAAAAAACTCTAGGAATTGAAGGCCTTTTTGAACAGATGATTTTTCATCAGTTTCCTAAAAGTGTCCAGTGATGATGGCGTATTATGAAGCTGAGCAGGAGAGCGTTCCAGAGAGGAGGGGCTGCCACACTGAAGGCTCTGCGCCCAAAGGTACGGCGGTCGGTGCGAGGGACGGAGAGCAGACCCGTGGCTGAGGACCGAAGTGTCCGAGGCTGTTTGTATGAGTGCAAGAGGTCGGACAAATACTGAGGGGCCAAAGCACTGAGGGGTTTGTAAGTGAGGAGAAGGATCTTGTACACAATACGAGACTTTACTGGGAGCCAATGTAGCTTAATAAGGATGGGGGGGTGATGTGTTGCCAGACATGAGTGCGGGTTAGAAGCCTGGCAGCTGAATTGTGGACATACTGGAGCCTGTCCAGGGCTTTGCTGGAGATCCCGAACAAGACCCCATCGCAGTAGTCCAGCCGGGTGGTGACAAAGGCGTGGATAAGGGTCTCTGCTGTAGAAAGGCTGGAGTCTAGAGATGTTCAGAAGGTGGGAAAAGGCTGTTTTAGTGACCGATTTGATATGATTCTTGAATGAAAGCGTGGAGTCTAAGACGAAACCCAAGTCGTGAACATATGGTGAAGGTGAGATGGGGGAACCGTCTATGTCGATGAGTAGGTCTCTGAATTTCTAAAGTAGGGCTTTGGGGGCCACAACCAAGAACTCTGTTTCATTACTGTTTAGCTCAAGTAGGTTAAATGACATCCAGGTTTTGATTTCATGCAGACAGCTGACAAGAGACTGAGGGGGGAGCTGAGGGGAGGGTTTGGTACTAAGATAGAGTCGAGTGTCATCAGCATAGGAATGAAAACAGAGACCATGGTGACGGATGATCTGACCAAGGGGGAGCGTGTAGATGGTGAAGAGAAGGGGTCCAAGCACAGAACCTTGAGGCACACCGTGGTGAACTGGAGCAGAGGTGGAGCGAGAGCCTCCCACTGTGACAAACTGTGTCCGGTTGGAGAGGTAGGACCGAAACCAGGAGAGCGCAGTGAGAACGAGATGGCTGGATAGACGGGTAAGAAGGATGGTACGAGAAATGGTGTCAACAGCTGCAGAGAGTTTGAGGAGGATGAGGATGCTGACATGGCCAGAGTCAGCGGCAACAAGAAGATCATTGGTTATTTTAATGAGTGCAGTCTCAGTGCTGGGGTGTGCTCTGAAGCCACAGTGTAATTATAGCACAAATGAATAAATATGGCAGATATTCACAGTAAACAGTGGTCTGTGCGCTGTGACATTGTAGAAGAAGAAGTGAGCAGTGAGTCCGTGGAGCTATTGTTGTGTATTATTGTGTAATATTGTGTACCCCTGATGGCCCAGGGGTACAAACTGTTCCTCAGCCTGTTCGTCCTGCCTTTGTGGGACCCGAGTCTCGTCCCTGATGGGCAGACACAAACACATGTTCACCTCTCTGCACGCTTTTATTTTGGAATCTTTACTGTTAGCGGACAATAATCAGATTTATTTATATTTCCTTCAGTAAAAGTTTAACATCTCAATACCTGACATTTTAAAGTACCACAAATAGACACACCTCCCCAGAGAGGTGAACCATTACCTGTGTGTGTGTGTGTGTGTGTGTGTGTGTGTGTGTGTGTGTGTGTGTGTGTGTGTGTGTGTGTGTGTGTGTGTGTGTGTGTCTTTGTTTTGACCTCCCAGAGTGCAACAGGAGCAGCTGGCGGCCATCTTCCAACTGCTGAAGGAGAACCAGGGGGCTCTAGGGGCGCTGACGGAGGGCGAGATGGAGGAGCAGCTGAAGCTGTACTCCCTCTGAGACACGAGGACCGAGACGCCATCAGTCCGTCCACTCAGGAAGTGCACCCTCATCATCACCACCCTCATCATCATCACCGTCATGTCCGATTCTCCACAGCTGGGTGTAAAAAGCTGTCCTGTTGTGGTGTTAGACTCTCAAACGGACTCCAACCTGCAGCTCGCCACGTGTCAGACTGACAACGGTGACATCACTTCCTGCCAAAGTCATTTGGTTTTTTAGGCTAAATTGCAGTAGCACTTTAAACAGCTAAGTTAGTGGAAGCTAACAGGCTTACCAATTTTTCCCACAAATTGTTATTATTAATTAATAATTTATTTATATAACATTTTTGCATGATTTTTCTCCTTTTTAATGTATTCTTTATTGTATTTGTGTTTTATTTGATTACTTATCCAACACATTTACATTATTTTTCAAATTGACAGTTTGACAATATTATTTTTATTAGTTTTAATAATGACAATAATGTACCACAAATTACAGTTTCTGCTTTGAATATGTAGATTTTTTTAAATTAAATTATTGAACGTTTTCTTTAAATGTTTCCATTTAATTCTCAAATTTTCCCTAAAATATAACAATTTTTGCCTCTAAATACTTAAACTCCCCTTTTTTAATTTTCTGAGATAATTCAGTAACTTTAAAGATCTTTGTAATAATTAATAATGTTTTTAAACCTCATTATTTAAATCTCAGGTCTGTATATTTGGTCCTTGGGTACTGAATGATCCTGCTGGTGAATGATGTGATGTAGGTGACCCAGCAGCTGACAGTTTTATTGAGATCAATTCTGTGATGCTTTAAATGATTTGGTTGTTTCAGAGTATTTCGCTGAGGCTGGCTGCAGCCTCCACCTCGACTCTGCTGAAATAAACCAGCTGGCTGCAGGTTTTCTCTCTGATGATGACTTTAATGGATCTCAAACACAACAGCAGCGTTCAGGGCTGTTGGGCTGGATTTATACGCCTGCACTGACTCTGCTCCACAGGTGTGCCATAACCTCACGAGCTCCTCCCCACAAATGAAAAGAATGAGTGACCCTGGAGGTCTTCAGCTATAAAAATAATGAGAAAAGGAGCTTCGATGCTTCCTTAATCACCTCCTTTAGCAGAGGAGACACTGGAGCGTCCTTTATGGAGAGAAAGGATTCAAGGAAGTGGTATTTTTCCCTGGTGGGTCTTTTGTAGTCAGTGTAGTTTCACCACCACAGTCATCAAGGTGTGAGAGCAGCCAGCTTCTCTTTTCCTAAGTCTTTTTTGATTCTCTGCTTTGCCTCTTGGCCTTTTCCCACTGAAGTCAAGGAAAAGTGTTTAGGAAAAGGAGACAGGAAGCTGTGTGACTGTTACCCACTGGGTCAGCACAAAGAGGGAAACCAACCCCAGTTTTGGTGTTGTAGGCTCGCCAGCACAGGTGCACAGTTTCAGCCCTGTTCCACTCTGAGGGCCTCGTTTATCTTCTGTGTGAAGCTGGAGGATGTGTTTCCTCCCCTGAGCAGCAGAGGGCAGCATTTCACCAAAC